>JARFIW010001135.1:1521772-1803704 GCA_036346225.1 Platerodrilus igneus | reverse complement strand
ACTATGTATAGCTCGATAGCATACAAAAGACACATCTTGGCCCACAAACCAAAAAGGTAGGTTGAATCCTAATTTAGTGAAACGATTATTTTCGTCTCCTGAAGAATCACATTTTTAAACATAAGATACTTTAGCACTGAAACGTCGATTTATGCCTTGTCATTAAGTTACTGCACCGTAAACGATTTTGGTTACCCTCTGCGGACTGCGGCCATAGATACGAATTCCAATAACACCACAACCTGATCCAGAAGCTACTTATAACAGCAGGTATAAACTATGTAAGTCGATGATAGAACAATGTTTTACCAATCCGAAATGTTTCTCAGAGCATATGGCTATACATTATTGTCCAGAAACTGCTCGGACTTTGTCTATGCACGCGCCCTGCTACACATTTGTATCGAAAATAACGTGCCCTTGTACTATAATAAAAACAACAATGATGACAAAGATGAAGGCAATGATGAAGCTAATCTTTACGATGAAAGGGTTGGGTAGGCACTACAAAATGACATGTTAAAGAGTAGATGCCTTCGACAAAAATTATTATGATTTATTACAATTGTTGACAACATTATTAAGCTCTTTGTATGACCTTTGAAAATAAAAAAAAGTAATACATTCAGTTTTGTGTATTTATTAAAGTAAATTGAATTTGTACCTGACAAACATTCGAAACAATCCCAATTCTCTAAACATAACTTAAAAAGCAAGGTCTTTGCTTAAATATATCAACAATTGAACACATTAGAGACTTTAAGTTATATACATATAATTTACTTCTACGTAGCATGTGTTAAAAGTGTTTGTGCAATAGCTTCCAAAGTTGTTGCTATTCGAGCTTGAATTTGTAGCCCCTCCTTTAATATTTCTAGCTTGGCCTTATAGTAATTTTCTATAATAAGATATCTTTTTATGGTTGCTTTTAATAAATTATCAGCAACTTCTACAAAGGCTTTCAAATTTGATATATTTCTCTGTATACCACTGCTCCTTTATAAAAGCTTGGTTCTGAAAAAACGTTTCATCGATACGTCCATTGCTATGACTTCTACCTCCGGTTGCAATTGATCTTCCATACTGGTTGATAGTGTATCTGCATCTAGTACAAGTGGGGCTACTGACCACTGAGTTCGTTTAAAATTTCTAATCCAGGCTTTAGAAACGTTACTATCCATCTAGCATAATTGCCCCTCCTAATGTGTAGAAATCGTGAACATATTCATTATAATACAACCAGATGTTACGTATATTATCTAGAATTCTGTTTTCAAATTATCATAAGAGCCACATCCTCCCACAGTTAAAGCTAATGAAATGTTATTAACGGTTTTTCTTGTTCGTGAATTTATATCACTCATGTCTACAACGGTAAATAAAAAATTAGAGTTAATTTGCGTGTATATTGTTAATAAATCCATCTTTCTCCATTGTTTTCACTGTTTTTTAGCCCCAGAGACTGCGTTCAACTTCTTTGAGACCTCTTGGCGTTTTCTGGAGATACTTCTTTTTATTCAAAAATTTATAGGTCGCTACACAAGTATTTTCCTCCACAAATTCCAGCAGCAATCGCTTCTGCAACTGAGCATTTTGTTTTCTCTGGTTACTCGCCCTTATAAATTAAACTGCTGCATTATGCATTTGAAGTTGTGTGAAGTGAACTACAGTAGTATATGATAAGTGGTTAAACTAACAAACTAGTTATTTTTAAACTGTGTACGAATAGCACAAACGTTCGGCATTACAGAATTCAGTATGCGTGTTGCAAAGTTCCAATTTAAAAGATGGATGGCTCGCCCCTTTGTTTTTAAACTGTTCTCCCAACATTATATGAGCGTGCGTGCATTCATGAAACTCTGTCACTTGCATATGTATTCCACGTTTACATGTTGATCCTCGCCTATTCCCTTCGGGAACGTAGTCACATCTTTCTTTGAGCTTCTGTATTTTCAACTTTATTTATAAACTAACATTATTTCAACATCCAACCACTACCCCCCTTCCTCCTCCCGTTGTCTATTTACACCTATTCATACATTTTGATGTTGATGTATTACCGGTTCACAATGAATTCCAATTCAATCTCAGTGGGATGTGTAATTCTGGTATGATCGGTCCCATTCTATATTTTTAGTCTAGGGATTTTTTGTTATTGCACAATCTTGAAACTATTTATTCAGATTTACATTTGCGTTTTCTTTTTGTTTGAAGCAATATAAATTGAATACATTGTAATGTACTGAACGACAGGATTAACTCATCAGTAACCTAATATGGGTAAACTTTTCTGCGTCAATGTCAGGGGTTTTATACTGTATTTATTTTTTCCAAACAAAAATCTAAAAAAAGAAGTGAAACACGTACTCGCTCCTACAACAAATTTAAAATACGTAAAATAAAATAAATTGCCAGGAATGGAATAATTTCCAGAAATATTCTTTAGAGGTTAACAATCATAAATTGTTAATCAGGATTGATAGTCTAAATGCCAAGTTAGAAAATCTACTAATTAATCGCAATAAACTGGATATTGCTTCACCTACAATAGATTCAATAGTGGTTAACGAGTCGTTGCTCTAATAATAAAGAATTGGTTTTTCTTGGCTTAGAATTTAGGTTAGAACATACAAAAATCGCTTTGGAAGATCTAATTGTAGGAATTGAGAGCTTCATTTCAAGGTTAGATGAGAAATCAAATCGTTTCAATAGGAATACGTGCAAAATTCAACTTTCGCATAGCTTGCGTTCATCCGCAAAATAAATCTTAGAATAAGCAAGAAAAGACCTTATCATTATTAAAGAATTACGACAGAAAAATTGCTATTATTTGAAAGCGGACAAGGGTAATAAGCTAGTCATTCCAGACAAACAGCACTATTTTGATCGAGTAGAAACTTTGATATGTAAGGGTCCTTATAGACCAATAGTCACAAAGAGGAAAAACGACATCTTTTAAATAAAATAGTAAAAACAACAGAGTTTTGAAGAAATGTCCAAACCTAATTTCACCCACATTAAAATTAAAATTGACGGTTTCAAACCTGAAATTCTAAAAATGTACTGCTTGCCTAAAATTCACAAAAAAAAATCGATGATTCAAATTGTTTTAGGTATTAACTCACCGACATCAGTTATCACAGTGGTTCTCAAATGAATTTAGGAATTTAAAGATAAATAGTTTGGTTGTAAAAAACTTTCTATAGTTTATTAATAAAGTTAAGGATATGGCACTAGAAGAGAACGGAATCTTAATTTTATTTGACGTCAGTTCACTATTCCCTAGTGTTCCTATACCACGTACTTTGCAAGGATGCTCTAATATATAGTAACGTTTATGACGATAAAATCGAAAAGTATATCAGGCTTGTTTCACATTGGATGTCCCAGAACTGTTTTCAATTTAACTACAAATTGTACGAACAACAAGAAGGAACCGCAATGGGAATAGTATATTACACATATTATATTTATATTTATTATATATTACACATTTATTGCAAATAAGCATAAAAATAACTATTTCGTAATTGTTTTTAGTGGTGGTCGTCGGAAAAATAGCGTACAGTACTCGCGTGGAAAGTGACATTTCACACTCGTGGAATAGTCGCACTCGGCTGACGCCTCGTGCGACAGTACTCTTCCACTCGTGTGAAATGGGTCACTTTCCACGCGAGTACTGTACGCTATTTTCCGACGACCACCACTAAAACAATTACGAAATAGTTATTTTATGCTTATTTGCAATAAACGTGTACGCAATAATGCAAGACAGACAGACACCTATAAAATTTATTTGACGTTTTGATGTTGAAAATTCGAACACCTACTTTGTTTTTATAAAATCCGCGAATCTGTTGCTTTTAGCGTATGCATTCTCAATTTTTATTGAAGAAATCATTTCAATTACAAAATAATATGAGTAATTACATCTTTAAGTAAAACGGAAACTGTCAGTATCGATTTAATTATGGGTATTTTAAACTGTTATTAGCCAAAAAGAAACGAAATGCAAAAAGGTAGAAACCGGTAGTCGTTTGGGTTGCCTAGGTAACTAGCATACTAACATCTGTCATATCACACTAGTGTTGAAAAGTATTTCAACACTAGAGTGATATGTACTTTCGCACTCTAGAGTGATATACTTTACTTTCTACATAAATAAGTAGTGTGTAATCTGTTGTTTTCACAAGTAGTCGTCGGAAAACAGCCTTTCACCATTCATAGCTAATTTGTTTATGTCGCGCTTTGATGCTGAGCTGAAAGAGAATTCCAAATACCTCCCAAGAATATGGGTATGGTACGTGGATGACATTTTTGCCATGTTTGACACTTTAAAATCAATTGTTGATGATTTCATTAATGATTTAAATTTAAAAGGTAAAAGTAAAAAATTCACATACGAACTAGAAAATAATGGCCAATTGCCGTTTCTAGATACACTAGTAATTAGAAACGGTAATAAACTAGAATTTGATATTTATAGGAAAGAAACCTACGTGAAGCGTTCTATTTTATCCTCCTCCAACCACAGTTTACAACCTAAACTGGCGGCTTTCAATTTTTAGTAAACAAATTAATTAATTTTCTTTTAAATAGCGACAGGTTTAATAAGGAGCTTGCACTTATTAAACAAATAGCGATTCACAATGTTTTTCTACGGTTATTGTAGAAAATATACTAGCAAAATGTAAGATTAGAAATAACATCTGTAAATCAACGACTTTGCAACCTAGCATCACTAATGAAGTAGTCAAATATGTTAAGCTTCCTTTTCACAGCACCATTAAAGGTCTTAATAAAATATTTAAACAATTCAATTTCAAAATTGCCTATAATAATAGTAGTACAATTGGAGATCTCTTAGGTAACCCAAAAGTGAACAAGTTGCAAAAGTCGGGGATTTATGAGATTAGCTGTTCGGAACCAGGATGTTCTCAAAAATATATTTGTCAGACAAAAGAAATGATACAATCAAATATAAAGAGCACATTGTTTATTTCTAATACGGTAGATATGAAATATTTCAAGTCGCCAAACATATTTTTGAAACCAGTCACCCGGTTAAACTGAAAAATGTATAACTTTTAAAAGCTCTGCAAACGTATTCCTCTCTAAATGCGTATGAATTGATTAAAATAGGGTCCCTCCTAAATACTAACTAGGCTCCAATAGCGTAATTTGGAATGCTTTATCTATTTGCTTAGCCATCTATGGGAACGCATGATTAACTTTGGTTCCGCTCAAACAGTTTTAATTTTAGTATAAATTAAGTAGTTTTGTTTATTAAGGTAACAATTCACTTTGTTTTGCAGAGATCACCAGCCTACTTGGTGACGAGAATATCCCCAGGTGTTCAAAACAAATTTAGTAAATTGTATGTTGAGAAGGATCACTTCAGCCTACGTGGTGAGACGAATATCCTCAGAAGGGTTTCCTGAACAACTTTTAAGTCTACTGACGATGACCATATAGTGGTCGAAATACGCATTTAGTCTATAAAAATATTTTTTGTGGGAAAGGGTATTCATTATTTTAATTCCATTTATCTACTTAATACATGAATTAACGGTTATTATCACTGCTCCTACATAAATTCCAAAACAAAACAATTCGAATACAGGTAGAACTAAACCTTACGGCATTCATCCAATTTTCTTGGTTAGTTACATCAAACACAGGGTTTAGACTGTATACAAATACAAAATAAACATCCAACCGACAAATTAAAAACCATTTGTAACTTGATGTGTTCTGATAGATCACAAATGATTAATCACGCCATCATTTAAATTATTAATGGCCTCACACAAAGACACGGGGACTCCTAAACACTTTTCTCACCGCCAAGTACTAATGCATTCTAACCAGCTCTTAGATTTTGAACTGTTCAAACCACCGGTCAATGAACGACCTCCAAAGCTATAAGGAATATATTGTAAACACATACGCTCAAAAATACAAGGTGCCATGAAATAACAAATAAAATAATAGGTTCCATATCTAAGAAACCGAAGAATTATTTGCACTAAATTAGTTCAAAGATTCCCTATTTACATAAATTTAAAACAAACACACCAGGCGATACGAAATAAATATACCACAAGTTTTCAAATAGTACAACTAAATTCAACATATTGTTCGATCAAATTTGCGTATTGAATTTTAGCGACTTGGTGCTATTGTCCAAGTCCCTTTTCTAAAGTTGTTTAAAAGATGGTAGGTACATAAGTATTAAATTCATTGACATACACATGTTTTCAAAAGTTCTTGGAGATGGAATATGCAGGGAGAGGATTGTGTGCGATTTACCTTTCATATTTAAAAACCAATACAATTGCTTGCGCCCTTTGTAGTTTACTGAATTAAATAGTTCAATTCGTATCTCGGTTAAAGCAAAGGACCATTTTATTAAGTGCAACAAAAGCAAGCTTGTAGAAACATTTTTATCAATTGCTTCTATATTTGTATATTAACGCTTTAAAATTACTCTCTTTCAAAAACAGATAGAACTTCGTGAACTTCATTTAAAAGAATTTATTTTTGCTTGCTTTGGCATGAAAGGGCTCAGAGCCCCTGCGAGGCTAAAATCCGCCCGCGTGCCATTCCTCAATTTAGCGCACTCTGAAGAACACCTAGGGTACACAAAAAGAATGGGACGCTTTAACCCACATATGCCCACCGTCCTACTATACATTTCATCAAGTAGAGGAAGTTATAATTATATTTTACATTAACTTTAGATGTTGTAGCATAGTTTGCGTTTCAGGTACTAAACTACTAGACCAAAATGTGCAATCTTCAGCTGTTTAAGATAACTGAAGTGTTAAAAGCGCTTTGTATTTATTTTAAAACGATCGATTTGCGTTCGCATTGAATGCGTTTTACGGTACCTTACAACTAATTATTTTTACATATACAACTCACGTTAATTGCTATATATTTGCAATACGCTTATATCATACAGGGTGATTATTTATATACGTGCAATTGCATTTTCGCTTGTACATCAATGAATAAAAGTACGCTTGTGTTATGCAAGGCGAACCATGAATTTTTGCGGTTTCTATTATATTTTAGATTTTAGTGAAACTTATTTGTAGAATTTGAGTTTTGATGACCTTTTGTGACCCTTATCACGTCATTTTCCCCCAAATCAAAACATAAAATTCGAAATCTGCGTTATTTTTCCGCATATATGAGTAATTTCACTACTTTCATTTTTAACTACCTGCTATCTATAACTAATTCTATAAGTTTTATAATACACACGCATAATCTCTTCATACTACGGCTATTCTCCTTTTAACAATTCACTTATCTCTATCTTATAATCAACTAAACTCTCTTTAACTCTATTCTAATATCATTTACAATCTAACATTTCTATACTTTATTTCTACTTTTTTCTGATATTTACACACGGTTCCATTAAGTTTCATCTCATATAGAATTCTCTTTACAATCACACATAACTCATAATATTATAGCACATTCCTCTCTAAATTATCATAATTCTGGAAAAATATGGGGTATAAAATTTTAATGAAGTTGCCCCTGCAACTACTCTGCTATACTACTCACGTCGAAAAAATTATGGTCTTGAATATCTACATCTAGCCTACTTGCGTTACTTTTAAAATCATTACTCTGCATTAAAAGCATAACTTCAATCTTAAATGGTTTACTATCAATAACTTCTAACTTATTTAGCAATTCTTACCTTTTTCAATTCATACGATACCTCTTTTAATAACGATTCTGTTTTATTGGTAGCTTCACCTAGACATATAGCACCAATTAATCTCTCATCTACAATATCTTCAAACTCTGTCTCAAAATATTTCACACTTACACTCTTAACTACCTCATTCTCTTTCATCTCAATAATTTCTTTATTTTTCCTACACTTCCAATTCTTTCTTATATCTGCATATTTGAATGAATGTTTCGACAAACCAAACGCTACTTCTCCATATTTGTACATACGAAATTTTACAAAACGATTTGATTCTTTAATCGCAACTATCCCAAACGAATTATTAAGTTCTACTTTCTAAACTATTTCATCATTATTTAATATTTTACTACTTTTATTTATTGTATATTTAAGAGCTGCATTCATAGAAAGTTCTTTTATCTCCTTTTCAACACCTGCAATTATACTATTTTCAACAGTTTCATCCATTATTTTCATCTCTGCAATATTATTTTCTGCAGTTTCCAAGAATTTTGACTTTTTCTCTAAAAACGTTACAACTTCACTTCTAACTTCACCAGGGCACTTTATACTTAAACTTCTATCTCCTTCACCTTCCATCTCCTGCTCAAATTGGTTCAAATTCATACCTTGTACTTCTATATAGACTTCTTCGTCCTATTTAATCCTCTCATCTCCCATAATTATCACCTTATTCTCGGAAAATATAATACCTTCCATCTTACTTATAAAATCCATTCCCAGAATGGCATCTACTCTTAATCCTGACACTATTAAAAACTCTTGACCAACCTCCATCTTTCCCAACTTAACTTTCAGAATTATGATACTCTTGATAACTGCATACTTTTTATTATTCGGTGACACTAAATTATTTCTTTTAATAGGGATAACTTTCAGCATTAACTCATCTGAATTATCTTTAATGAAAACTTCACTTACTAATGTTGCTTCAGCTCCTGTATCTACCAGTAATTTTATATCTTTTCCCTCTACTTGCAATTTTATTATAAGTAATAAATAATTATTTTCATTAACTTTTTCATACTTTTCCAACTCAAATTTTATAAATTTACGTGCATGTTCATATTTATTAATTTCTATATTTTCGTCGCTTGATTTGTCTGCTTCTAAAAAATCCTGCCCAGTTGACGTTCCAGGCTGATTAACTATTTCTGCGTATGTCCTTCTATTTTCGTTGCTACTATTTATGTCGTTTCTCTGAGCATTTGCCATTTTTCCCTTCCTTGGGTAACAGTTCTATTTTCAACAGTACGGGATTTATTATTCTCCCTTCCTCCGTCTATTCAAATGGCATTTCCTCTATTCCAATTATTTAGTTGGCTATTCCCTCTTTCAAATGGCCTGCCTTGGTATCTCTCCTGTCCATTATTCCTCTGAAATCTAAATGTGTTATGGGCTGGATCTTTAGCCTGGTCTCTATTCTTCTTGGTTGGCCCATATCATCATGACGTTGAAGATATTCTAAAAACACATCTCTATCAACAATATTTTGTAAGCCTCTGCACTGCCTTACCTCCGTTTCAAAGTAACCTACTAAATATTTTATAATGTGCTTGTCGTCTAAAGGAGGATCAAGTTGTCTGAAAAAGCTAAATTTCTTGATCGCATACAACTCCCTTGTTATGCCTGAATCGCTATTATATTTGCTCATCAATAAATTATCTCTCACTTTAAATTGCTGGTTGTCTCCCCAGAAATACTTTAAATATTTAATTTCGAATTCTTTAAACCCACTTTCAATCAGTCCAAATCAAATTTCGGCACTACCCTTCGATACGGACCTTACAATATTTAACTTCGTTTGCTCATCCCAGCTACCTTGTATTAAAGTTTTTAAGTTGTTTCAAAATATTTTATAGTTAAGTTTATTATCCCTATAAAATTTTGAGTGTTGTTCAAACGGAACAGTGGTTGGACTCCATCTCATCGGTTTCCCAACATGAATATTTTTAACTTTATCTTCTACATTCTCAATCTCTAAGTCTGTTTTAAGATTTTCCAAATCATTTCTAAATGATTGAAAACCAGCTTGGCAGTTTCCCTCTATTTCATTTACTTTTTTATCTAAAATCTTAAATCTCCCATAAGTTTCTCTTTCACTAGCTTCCTGATTTGACTTTATTGGAACAATTTCTTGTTTAGCATCATCCATATCCTCTAAAATTTGTGCTACCTTTCTATACCCAAAGTTATTCTTTCAGTAATCTCTTTAAATTTCCTTTCATTCTTCTTACTGTTATTTTTCAGTTCTTGTATTTATTATGCATTAGCGTTGCATGTGGTTTTTAACTTAAGAATTTGTTTATCTGAGTTACTTGATGTATTCATTATGTTAGTTGAAGAATAATTGTGCAGATTATTATAATATGTTTATAGGTGTTAGTAATTCTTATGTATAACTGGGTTTTAAAGCGTTTTGGTGTTGTTACATTCTTGTATGTACGCCACTGATCGTGTTTGACCTGGTATGTCATTGCATTTTAGGCTAGTAACTTTCTGGGTTTGTAGCGCAATCCTAGCTTTTTTCAAATCGCTTTGGGTGTGGTTGTAACTTCGTGCGGTGTCACTGCTAATTGGTTAAAATATTCTAAAATTCAGTTTTTACAGGATTTGTTCAGGTTTTAAGTAGGATTTGTTGAAGTTGGAATGAAATGGGTTCTCATTTTAATTCTTGGAGAGTATGGTGTATTCTGTCGATGAGTATAGAGTGGTGTAGGTCTAATGGAGTTTTAAGGCCGTTGATTTTGGCTTTTCCGTTTGATATTCTTCCATTCGCGCCACATTTAATTGCTGATTCCGTGTTGAATGTTCTGGCTGAAGTGGCACTGTGAGTCTGGATATTTGAACTCTGGAATCTGGGCAATTACATATGGAGGATGTCATTAGTCTGGTGACGCCATCGTCCATGTTCATATTTGTATGCTGCTATTTGAATTCTTGGGTCCAGCGAAAGTTGGGGTAATTTTACTTAATGTCTTAGTTTAAAGTAAAACTCAAAATCAGGTTAGTATTATTACCAAATCTAATTATTTTTGATTACCATTCTGATGTACATTGCGCTAAAACAATAGGTTTTACCGACAACACTGGGCATCCCCTCAAAGAGCTTTTTAAAGATACCTCCAAAGATCGATTTTCTGTTCCTGTCGCTGTTACTTTCACATCTGCTATTGCAGCTCCTTTCATGTTCTCATTTATCGAAGAAGTGGAATACACGTTATCGCAACATTTTATCTAATTTATCTACGTTATGGCTTCTATTTCATTCATGAATTTTTAAACAATGCTAACCAATTGCAGTTACAAGAGCGTTGATCAATATTTATTTACTTATTTATTCCTGCTAGTTAGTTGCTACAAATTCCCTGTTAGATTTCTGAATATATGTTGTTCCTTGGTTTTTAACTAACACTTAGTATTTTTATTTTGTGTTGTGATATATCTTTTGTCTGATCTTGATGATATGTTTTTATAATGTTGACTTGGCTTGATGTACCTACTGATGTACCAAATAGGCGTCAATATAAATAAATAAATAAACCTAACTGATTCTGCCTTACTACCTTACATGTGATTTTCCAATGCTCCACTCGAAGGTACTACAGTATTGCCCGAAATAAACAGTACTGAAACTAAGTTGGCGGTGTTTTTATGCGTGCGCTGTCACACTCAAGTTAGCTAGTATAGACCTGTCAAGTAAACCTCAAACAAGTAATTAGTAGGGCCTAATTGTTAAAAATGGTGTTAAGTACAGAGGAGAAAGTGTTTCTGGTAGAGCATTATTTTCGTTCATACGGAATCGGCCGACATAATGGTGCAAGTTTGCTATACGTGTCTGATCAATTCACACAAAGGTTTAATAAACGTTCTCCAAGTAATGCTGTAATTTTGAAGGTTATTGAAAAGTTTAGAAATACAGGTAGTGTATTGTGCCAACGAAAAGGAAACTCGGGCGTCCCAGGACAGTTAACAACAACAATAACCATGAACGTGTTTTGAGCAAATCTTAGAAAATCCGAAAGTCAGCCAGGCAAGGACAGCGTTACAACTTGATTTAAAGAACTTCCTTTCAAAGAATCCTGAAGGAGCTGGGTACATTTTCGTATGTGATTCAGGTACATCAACAACTACATCCTCGGATTATCGCAGTAGAGTGGAATATTGCGCCAGAATTCTCGCGTTACAGTATGAAAATCCTGAATTTGTGAAAAATGTTTGGTTTTCAGACGAAGCACATTTTCACTTGTCAGGCTATGTGAATCGTCGCACAAATCGATTTCTGGGCTTTGCCAGACCCGATGAGGTTCAAGAGGTTCCTTTACATAGTGAAAAAGTGAGTGTCTGGTGTGCTGTTTCCGGACACGGAATCATTGGTCCGTACTTTATCGAAGAGAATGGTAGGCAAGTCACACTTAATCAACAGAGGTACAGACAAATTTTAACACGATTTATCCCTGATCTACGTCAATTCTGTCGTGCACGTAACTTGGCATTTCGAAACCAATTTTTCAGCAGGACGGGGCAACTTGCCATACTGCTGCCGCAATTCGTCAATTTCTTCAAGAACATTTTCCAAGCAAATTCATATCACGATTTACTGACTTCCTTATCCTTCACATTCTCCAGACCTCACACCTCCAGACGCATACATTTGGGGCATGGCTAAAAATGCCGTTTTCAAACGGGCACCACAAACCATCGATGAATTAAAGGATGCCGTTAGAGTCTTCTTCGCAGCCCTGAGACAACCCTTATTCAATAACATGACCAGAAACTTAGAACATCGTTATGAAGTCTGTCTCGAACGAGAAGGTGCACATTTAGAACATATAATAAAGTGTCAATAATATGTATTTTTTAAATATACAAAACAATTACAATTTCAGTACTGTTTATTTCGGGCAATACTGTACATTGGCCAGGAAGCGAGTTTTTTTTTTACCTAGAAAATTTGGAATTTTGCCGAACCCTTGCTGTTCCAAGCAAGATAGGGATCCTTAACGTGCGTGACAACATTCACACACGGGACCTCCATTTTACCTCTCATCCGAACGACGGTGTATTTTTGTGAAAAATGCTCGCCTAACATTTTTCAAGCGGACCGTGTCGGGGTTCGAACCCGGGACCTTGGGCGTAGTAGTCACACACATACCACTACGCCACGTAGCCGCCTTCTGCATTACTAGTGCTCCAATCAGGTTTCACCAAGGGATTGTAAGTTATTTAGTTTGAGAGGAGGTAAGCAATTACTTTCATCGATTATAATGTTAATGGAGTTAATTACTAGTTATATGTCGGCGCTCATTTTCTATGCACATAGAAATGATATTTTATTTGGCACTTAGCCACTACTTCGTTTTGATATATGTATCTTTATGTATGAATGAATAGATTTAATTTGAGTTGCTTCATTTCGTTTCGAGACTATTAAGCTCACCAACTACAAAACACCCCCCACCCCCCATTACTCACGGTATCATGCACTAGAAACGTCTTTTAATTGACCGTTATATAAATTTGGCTTTCTTGAATTGGCCGGTGTAATATAATTTTACAGCAATTTTCCATGTTATAAGGTAAGTGGTTATTACAACGTAGTTTGAATTTTCACCACTTCAAATGTTTATTTTTGTTGTTGTTAATAATTTTTTTCCTTTTGTAGTCATTTCCGCACCACTGTAGTTAACCTGCGCACCCTTAAAGTTGTCACGGGGTTCCCGCCCCCTCAGAGCAAGTCTATATTTATAACGTTCAGCTCATTATATCTGTAACACGCCATGGTAAAAACGAAGTTTCCGCAATGACAGAATACTTCCGCCAAGACAAAGGCAACATTGTGGTAAAAGCAATACGTCGATGCGAACACGAGATTGCACCTTGAAAGAATGGTTCCATACTGAAAGTGCTAGACGCAGTGCAAAATTCAGCCACAGACAATTTTATGAATTCACTTTTGCCATTATACTCAAATAATCCCAATTCACGCCCGTAGCGGGCAAGCAATAATATCACAACTAGACTAAATTTGGAAACAATACGGAGATAAATACTTCACCTAATGCTCTTAATTAATATCTTGAAACTCTGAAGTTTTATATACCGACAGTGCTAAATCGATTTCTGGCATTGACTATTCTGCAAAATAACTATACGATCTACTGGGATGTAACAGATAATTTCACAACGTTCACAGCGCAACTGTTTAGTACCTTTTGGCCTTACAAAATATAAAAACATCTAATATACCAGCAACTTCAATCTGTTCCGATTTTTTAAATGGAGTACACAAATAGCGCGTTAACATAGCGAAGATGGTCCTGTCCAGAAAATACTAAAAATAATACCTTGTTTTTAAAACAAGCACGTTGAAGTTATCTAGATTACAGATCGCCCAGAATGTCCACGAAATGAACAAGTAACCAGAAGTTATAATACAAAGACATGGTAAAATTTAATAGCAGGACAATGTGTAAAAGCAACTGCACAAGTAATACATTTATGCTAGAAACTGTAAAATCAATTATGATAAAATGGGGATCTATTATCCTTCTTAATCCCCAGGTATTAGTGCATAGCTCCTAGTCTTAGAAACGGGCATACAAATATTACCTTCAAACATATCTTTACTTCTGCATAGCCATTAAAATGTGAAGTTGGTCAACATGCTCTGAGCACTAGGCACGTTCTCCTTAAATGTTATGTTGGTGCGGGTAAAAATAACGTTATGTTGAGAATTTTCAATTCCCCCAAAAAGGGGCCGGAACCCCATATCAATTTTATAGGTTGTTACGGTAATCCGTGCAGACAAGAGAAAAGTAAAACACAGTAAGCAAACTAACAGGAAGCCGGCACCGAGTACCGCAACTAAATAAGAAAGATTTGAAAGAATTATGACGTGCTAACTAAAAGCGCCCTAGAGTGAGGTGGGTCATGCATAAAGAAAAATTGGAAACCTCAAGAAATGAATTTTATTTACAAACCTCTAATTAATCATAATACAACGAGTTTATCTGCAATTCCTCTAATTAAAAAAACATGTACAAAGGAAAAGGAAAACAAAACTCGTATACAACAAAACGTTTTTTACAAAATATCCCAAAGGAGTTACACAATACCATAAATTAAAGCAAAAATAATCTCTATCCTCTTGACTTACATTACACTAAGTTGTACCATCAATAATAATATTTACATAAAACAGCGAGTAAAAAAATATATCGTGAGTTACTTTCGTTACCTTCAATCTGATTACCTACATAAGTACAGCAATCACTAAGAGCGGGCTATAGGTAGAAGCGCTTCTGTCTCCGTCACTGAAGCAAATATTAATAGACAAAAAAACCCCGATACACCTAAACAATGGTCTATCCTTGAATTTATATTTACAATTTCAGAAGAAACAAGAGTGCGCGGAGCAACTCTTTACTTTCCTTATACGGTAGCCAACAGCACTTCATTACCTGATTCGAACGTAGGTTCATACATACCACGCAGCGATGGTTTAAATCAATCGAAAGCAAGTTAGCTACAATTGCGGTAAATACAATTTAGTAGCTGGAAAACTTTAAGCGGCTCCGAGGCGTAGTTGGTATGTGGGTGTCTACTACGCCCAAGGTCCCTGGTTTAAATCCCGACACGATTCGCTTGAAAAATGTTAAGCGAGCATTTTTCACAAAAATACGCCCTCGTTCGGATGAGACGTACAACGGAAGTGTCGCGCACGTTAAAGATCCCTACCTTGCTTGGAAATGCAAGGATTCGGCAAAATTCAAAATTTTTCAGGTAAAACAAAAATCGCTTCCTGGCCAATGTAGAACCTTCGGATGGAGCATTGAAAAATCACATGTAGGAGCTGCAAAGCACCATCTCTTTAAAAACAACTCCTAGTAAAAATTAGTTGAAAGTAAATTGGCACTAATTGTAGTACATAATTTAGTTGCTGGAAAGTTCCATATCTCAAAATAACAATTTCGTGCAAATTAATTTCAGAGTTCCATTACTATAAATTCATTAGTGCAGTATCGTAGCAATAATTCTTAATTTCGGGCCGTTACATTATTAGATCGAGTTGAAAAGAATGTTCAACAACGAATTACTTGCATATCTTTCAATTCTATCAAGTCAAAAGTTAAATTGATAGTAGGAAAACTCGCTAACCTATTGGTCGAAACGCTCTAGACGACGTGTTCAAAGAAAAAAGACTGCTTGCTGCCAGTTTTGCAAACTCATTGCGTTAGATGTAACATAGGTTGCATATGGTCAGTATGAAACCATTGGAATTTACTATTTTTAAAGTATGTTCGTCAACGACCTTGTAGAAAACATGATACAACCTTGCAAACTTTTGTGGAAGACAAAAGCTTTTAATAACAAACCTATTGATGAAAAACTTATATTTAACCTTTACGAAAACATCTTTTTATCTTTGAGAATAATTGTTTTAATAAAATAGATACCAGCTTTTTAAGTGCTATAATAATATTCTTGAAGCACACGTTTTAATAAAATAGATACCGCTTTTTTAGAAAGTATTGCAGCAGTAATTTTCTATATTTAAAAGTACAATTACATGTGCTAATAAAACTTAAGATCTAGTACGTTACCAAAATAGAATAAATACACATATTTAAATTTGTTACTAATAACCACAATCGCAAATTTTACAGCTAACCAAAACTAAGTTTAAAGTACCTTGAATTTTACAACTGAATATTTAACAAGATTCTATAGGATGATGATTAAGCAATTGTTTGATTGACCGAAGTCTGCCGAATTCGCTAAAACACGCAATTAACCGTGGAAATGGTACGGAATTATAAAATTTGGGATTAAATTATGCGCTATATTTTAATTACAGGGATGGAACGTCACAAAGTGGACCAGCTAACTTTAAATTGCGCGGGCGTGAATTCCAGTGGCAAAATGATAACAAAATAATACTATAAAATAAGCAAAAATTGGACGAAATGTAAAGCTACTTTACAAGTACTACTTATCTTGAAAGGCTTTACTAATTGTCAACATTAAAGGGCCCCAAGCAGTCTTGACCAAGCAACTTCGTTGATATTTTTGCTACCTAAAAACGATTATTTCGGATAAGCGTTCTTGTTGTGGACGTTTCAAACTTTGATCACCTCAGCTGTTACTTTTTGTAACTCTGCCTTAAAAACACTCCTTGACTTTCTATCCAATTTCTATCTCAATATAACGGCTTCTCTCAAATATGACTTCATCATTTGGGTAACTGGATATCGTCTCCCAATGATCATCTTACCTGTCGTAGAATTAATTGAAAATAAAATTCCATCAAAATTTAAACTACATCCACAACAAATTTCAAAATACATCGTTGCACATAAATTAACCTTAACGGAAAACGAAATTCACTCTAACCTTCACTGGTCAGGTATTATTAACTCAACTCATTTAATCTAAAAGTAATACTACCATTCCATTGCGCTAGATTCCTAAATTGCCTTATACAAGATTTTGCAAATTCTGATTGCTTAGAAATGCCATTAACAACTAACTTACAAATACGAAGCACATCGTCAACTTCTGTTTCCGCTATTCTGAGGTCCATTACAAATATGAAATTTGTACAAGAATTTTTCTAGCAATACATTTTACAATTGAAGCTTACGTTTCAGTTGGCACGCACGTTCTTCTTAGCATTTTAGAATTTTTAAATTTCTTTTGTAATTATCTCATACTTAAACGTAAATAACTACCTCCATCGCTCTACGAACCAACTTCCACTTATATTTACAAGCTTGCATTTACATATTTCAAGTGTGAACGAAAACACAATAAAAAACCTCAGAGCAGTACTCAAAACGTTGCAATTTAAGGGTTCCCAGATTACTCCACTGATAGACTGATTATATCCTCGGAACGTTAGGACCCCTCATTCCAGGGATTTATCCAACATAAATTTGATAAGTGAAACTTCACTTATTGCCATTTTAATTCATCACCGACTCGATTTAATCCACGTAAAACTCGCGTGTTTGAACTTTCTGGTCAATTAATCCAGCGAAACTTAAAGCAATTTGCGATCAGCAATTGTCCGAGGGCCTTCACACGTCTGTCACCCTTAATCCATATTTTTGTTCTTTCCCAGTTTGGTCATTTCACCAAAGGCAAACGGTCTGCGTACGCGTCCGTTATCACTGAAGCATCATTTCGGTCTCCCTGGTTACCTCTCTGTACTCAGTTCGCCCGAACTTAGCCCTTTTATCTCCTTCCCTTTCTTAACATTCTGTTCTCATACTTTAAAAATCTAAAGCTTACTTAGGGTCAAGTACAATGTCTTCAGATTGTGTCAACGTTTTAATTTATGATGTTCTAAGTTTCGATGATATTTTAAATCTTATAAAGAATTGATACGTAATTATTGTAAAGGGTGATGTCCCTGATTTTACTGGTAATTTTTCTTATTTGACTACGAAGATTGTAAAATCCCTATCATTTTTGCGATTTATATAAAAATATACGAGTTGCTCCTTTTTTCTTTATTTACTTGCCCTAATTTAACATTATGTTGATACAGCACTTTTATTAACTGTAACTTACCCAAGCTTCTATAAAATGCTATTGGTATTGTGTTACTAAAGCTCCTGAACAGGGTACACATGAAGGATCTAGTAGCTTACCTGGAAACAATAAAACTGTATTAAAATATAATACGATCACTTTGATACGATGTAAAAATAAACAGTATGTAGTGCTGCATTTTTTTCTTCTAAATTAAATATTTGAGGTAAGTATTTTCTATGGAGTTGTTTAAAGATCACAATGTTATGAAAAGGATGTTTGTAATTTCAAACATTCTTTTTTAACTGTCTCAGAACAACTGTTAACGATTTGAAGCAATTTCAACTGTCGAAATGTTGATCATATTTTTAACAATAATATTTTAAAAAAACATGGCGTTACATATCTTAATACAAAGCTTCAAGCACAGTAAAGGACATGCGACTCATATCTACATTTTTCTCTTTTTACATGCTTTTCTGTTTAACTATATACGGCAACCCTACCATTCTGGGAAACACAAATGGCAAAACTCATTTCTATAACTTTCAATTACGATTTACATAACCCCTGTGACTTGTTAACCCAAACTCTCTTCACGCTAAATTCACCTATCGAATCGAATTTTCTGCTGCTGCTTGCTTAAATTTATTTGCCTCAATCTCAATCTATAGCACACTAAGAGTAACGGAGTTTGACGTACCAAAACCATTTAATACCAAGCGTATTGTGATTGATTGGTTCTAGTATGAGGTGTGTATAAACATGTCGATTCAACCCTAACGAATTGACCGTTGATATGTTAGGTAGTTTCTCATACTACGAAAGTTAATGCTGGTTAAGTTACGGTATAAATTTTGTGTTTTTGAAAATTTTTAATCATTGGCAACGTATGTAGCGTAGTTTACCCATTTGTACACACTTTATGTTAAATTTCAAAACTAACAACATACATTTAACTTTACAAATTCAGCTAATATTTATAATTTGATTTATCTTATCTACCTTGTTTCTTTCTATAACATAGGTAATAGTATCTAATTTGTTACTCATTTATAAATAGTTTATGTTTAACCTTTAAACAAACAAATAAGGTTCTATTTTACGAGTAGAAAGCTTGTATAACGCTCTTTTACAGGTTTGTAGCATGATTGAAAAATGGCAGTTAATATTTCATATGTCATGTTGAAAATAAAAGTAGTTTTGGTTCCAGAAATATCTCACTATCAGTGGCGTTATAACTTTTTTTGACTAGGGGGGCGAACCAAAAACACCCCTTAGATTGGCAGAGACTATATGGGTAGGTGTGTCAGTCTAAGACACACTACCGCGATGTGGAAGGCAACGGGAAACAACCACATTACATTCCAAGTACACAGCGTACCTAAATTATAATAATATGATGGCTTTGTCTGGGGTAAAAAATTCCAGAGTTAAAATAGTCCCACATTCGGATCTCCTGGAAGGGACTACTTCGGAGGATGAGATTGTAAAGTTCAGAATAAAAGTTAGGAACATTTTGCGAGTTGGAGTGTGGAATGTTAGACGCATGAAGCAAGTAGGTAGTAAGCTAGAGAACCTAAAAATCGAAATGAATAGGTTAGCACTAGACATAGTAGGGATCAGCGAGGTTCGGTGGCCAAAGGTGGGGGATTTTTGGAATGGAGACCTCAGGGTAATTCATACAGGAGCAGAAGAAGAAAATTTGGGTGTGGGGATAGTTATGCGGAAAAAGATAGGATACTGTGTAGAAAATTACTTACAAAAGAACAAAAGAGTGCTCATGGTTATATGAGAATCTAAACCGGTAAACACAGTAATAAAACAAGTATAAATGCCCTCCTCTAGCTACAGTGACGAAGAGGTAGAAGCGATCTACAAAGATATCGAAAACACATTAGGATACGTAAAAGAATATGAAAATTTAATAATTACAAGGATTTTAATGCAGTAGTAGGTGAGGGTAGGGAAGGAGCAGTAATAGGTATATTTGGTTTAGGCACAAGAAACGACAGGGGAAATAAGCTGATAGAATTTTGCGAGAAGAACAATTTAACCATCACAAACACATTATCTCAACATCATGCTAGAAAATATACGTGGAAGATGCCAGGGGATATCAAATGATTTACATTCTTGTTACACAACGGTTTAGGAATCAAGTAAAATACTGTATAAGCTACCCAGAAGCAGATATAGATACTGACCACAACATCGTAATTATGAAGGCCGCACTTAAATTTAAAAATTTGAAAAGAAGAAACGGAAAAGGGTACTTTGACTTAGAGAAACTGAGAGATGAAGATATTCAAGAAAGATTCGAAGAAAAGTCAAATGAATTGCTGAAAGATATTGGGAAAATATCTTATACTAATGAAGTAGAAACATAATGGAATAACATTAAATCTAGCTTAGACATGCAGGCCACAGATATACTGGGGTATACGCAAAAAGAAAATAAGAAATCATGGATAGCAAAGGATATCCTGAATTTAATAAAACAATGACGAAAATACAAAAATAGATCAAACGTAACAAGAAAACAGAGATACAAAGCCACAAAATGGGAAATTATTCGCAAATGCAGGAAAGTTAAAGTACATTGGATTGATGAAAAGTGCAAAGAGGTAAAACCTAAGATGGAAGTAGGAAAGACAGATGAAGCATACAAACTAATAAGAATAAATCTCAAGGATATAAAACCGTATAGCAAAAATATAAGGAACGTAGGAGGAAACGTCATTATAGAAAATGTAGAGAAAGTGGGTATATGGCAAGAATATATAGATAATTTATATGCAGGAGAGGAAGTAACTGTATTACAACAGGAATCAGACTTTGAAAATGTCTTAGAGATAAGTTTAAATTAGCATTAAAGGGTCTGACAAATGGTAAGGCGCCGGGTACAGATAAGGTGCAAGCAGAAACTCTAAAAGCCGTTGGACAAGCAGTAACAGAACGTCTCTTCTAAGCTATATGTATGAGACAGGCAAGATACCCAAAGATTTCCAACGTAACCGCATAGTAACTATACCAAAAAAGAAAGGCGCGGATAGATGCGAAAATTTTCGAACAATAAGTTTGGCAGCACACGTGTCAAAAATATTAACTAGAATTGTACAAAGACGAATGGAAAAACAAGCTAAGGGAATACCTGGAGAAGACCAATTTGGGTTTAGGCGAAACAGGGGAACACGTGAGGTCATTTTAGCTCCGAGAGTGATAATGGAGAAAACAATAGAAAAGAGGAAAGCGTGTATATAGGGTTTGTGGATCTGGAAAAAGAATTCGACAATGTAAAATGGAAAAAAAGTGTTCGTAATACTAAAAAAAATTGGAATGAGTTATGGGGATAGACAAATAGTACATAGCTTGTACAAAGAACAAGCAGCAGAAATGCAATTAGAGCAGGAACGTATAGAAGTAAACATTAGAAAAGAGGTGAGACAGGGATGTGCCCTATCCCCATTAATTTTTAACTTGTACATTAAAGAGGCAATGAATACTGTCAAATGCAGGAAGACATTTGGAAATATTATGCAGGGACAGAAAATTGATTTGCTTAGATTTGCAGATGATATGGCGGTATTAGCATCTAGCAAGGAAGACTAAGAAGCTGCTCTTAATGAAATGAAAACGGTTGTAACAGAGAGATACGGTATGAAAATTAACCAAAATATAACTAAAGTACTAGTATGCAAAGGAGGCGATAATAAATCAAAAACAAGAATACAAATATATAACACGAACTTACAAGAGGCTAGGGATTTCTGCTGCCTAGGAAACCAAATAACGCAAGATGTGAAAAGCGCAAAAGATATAAAACAAAGATTAGCTCAAGGCCATGCTCTAGGAATGGATTCGGGCCGGGCCGGGCCGGGCTTTTAGGTGCGGCCCGGCCCCGCCCGAAATAATTTGCTCCAGCCCGGCCCGGTGGCCCGGCCCGAACCAAAACGCATCAGCCCGGCTTAAGGCCCGGCTTGAATTTCGGTCCGGGTTTCGGGCCGGGCCGGGCCGATTCGGGCCGGAATTTAACTAAAACCTTAAGTGATATATAGATTTTTCAACATCCAAATGGAACGTTAATATATGTATTTTCAGTTGTATAAAAATACTTCTTTACAATTATTATGTTTTTCTACAAAAGTTGAATATATCAACCTTAATAAATTATAGTTTATAGTATCATTTTAACCTCGAAGAATCTCAAAGGTATTTGGAGATGATGCATACTTGCACAGGCAATCCAAAATAGAAGGTGGTTTGCCTCAAACTTCAACCTTAAGTAACAAAATGCATTTTAGAATTCATGTACCACTACTAGTACATAGTAACATATTTCAAGGAAAGTATTCAAAATTTGACTGAATATTGTTTCCTCATATTCTAAACAAAGAACGTTGCCAATTTCCATTTTACAGATTGCTTGTGTATAGATCTACATTTCGAGAATGTGCTAGCATCCGTTCAGAGAACTGATTATTCAAGTCTCTCGTATCGGGTAGACATTACTTTGTTGTCTATGAATATTTTTTTGTCGCATGCTTTACTGGAAATTTTAATTATTATGAAAAAAATACCGATAATCTTATCTATAAAAATGTTCAATATTAATATATGCAGAGTTTTTCAAAAGTATGGAAAGGTTGCTTTCGGCGTATATAGAGAATCTGCTACGTATTGAGTAAAACAATAACAAATACTTACAAAGAATCTAGCTTTTTAATATAAAAAGACATGTATACAGGATATCCTACACCGAGCTTCCATTAAAAGTATTTTAAAAACTACAATTTTACTGGCAAATTGAAACTTTGTGTAGGAGTTACCGAACAAGGCGAAACTATAGCTAAAATAGTTTTGAAGTCTTGCAAATATCTGTCATATTAATTATTTTGAACAGCACATCCTGTATTTTATTGCATATATAAATGGTGCTTTAGCAGATGGTTATTTTGATTTAAGTGCATGTATCTTCAATTGTTGAGCATCCAGAAATTATTGATCTAACAAATCGTGTTAACAAACATTTAATCAAAACGGATTGTAGGTTGTTTCCATTACACCTTAAGAAATGGTTTTCAATAAAAACAATAAAATAGTTTTTACAATTTTAGGAGGTGAAAAATTCAGAATTGAAAAATTATTTAATTTTTATAATTGAACCCCCATTTTTTTATATCTCGACATGAACGAACATAAAAGTTTAATCAGTTATTTGGAAAATTTCGGTTTGTGCTTAATTTTCTTTAATTTTGCTTTCGTTTATGGTATTGCGGAAATTAAGGTTATACACAATTTTTTTAATAAATTGAGCTCAAGTAAAGTACAAATATTTGTTAACGAATTTCATTGCTTATTCTTACTTATTATTAGTTTTTAAATTCGCGTTATTAAATTGTAAAAACTATGTTAGTGTTCTTATTGAGATTGAGAAACATTTGTTACGGTGTTAGGCAAACACAACGTATAAACCGTTTTAATAAAATGTTTATTAATGCCATTTCTCCGATCCTCCAAAGTGCACTTTTTAAGAGAAAAAAATTCCTGGAAGCAAAACAATTGAAAATAGTTTTACAAACACTAATATCAAAATAATAATCTACTCGCGCACTGTTCAAATAAGCAATAAAATGTGGAGTATGCCATTTAAAATAATGAAATTGAGAGTGACTTTCGATATAACCGGAAGTTTCACAACGTTGAAAATATCTTAACTAAATTTTCCTTATTGGGTAACCCCTACATGCAAAGTTTCAGTTTTTCAGGAATTGTAAGTTTTGAGATTTCTTTAATGAAAGTTTGCCGTTGGGGCATCCTGTATAGTTAAGTGTTTATATATGGTTATATAAGTAAATATCAAGTAAGCAATTAATTATACATCCTGCAAAGTGTCAAATAGAAATAAGTTTTCCACGATGTATAAAAAAAAACAAAACTTTTTGACCCACCATCGTGCTGCTTGCCGCTTGGATGGGAAAATTTATTTTGTAGCACTAGATGTGTATCCTTAATACCTGATACATTTTGTATCTATTGA
This sequence comes from Platerodrilus igneus, assembly GCA_036346225.1. Classification (NCBI taxonomy): domain Eukaryota; kingdom Metazoa; phylum Arthropoda; class Insecta; order Coleoptera; family Lycidae; genus Platerodrilus; species Platerodrilus igneus. The sequence continues at coordinate 1,779,384 of JARFIW010001135.1, read as the reverse complement.
ATTATAAGATTCGATTACCAATGTACATTTAAAAATCGTTATATTTCTTAAATGCTTGAAGCATTATGCTTCCGACCATAGTGATTTTTAAAATGTGCATTTGTGGGTATATTAAGATTGAGACGCTCAAAGTGAAAATTTTTAAACTAAATTTGTATTTAATTATCGAACGTTTTGTCCTGAATAGAAATCAAACCTTGAGCATGTGGTTCAGTTTGAAAATGTATTTAAACATGAAGATTATTATAAGCAACTACAAGTATTAGTTGGGTAATATTTTCGAATAATGTTAATTGTGTGAAAGCATTTACTGGAAAACTATTAATTCGGCAAATCTCTTAAAGGAAATAACCATGAAATGGAAACGGTTCTAACAGAGAGATACGGTATGAAAATTAACAATACTAAAACTAAAGTACTAGTAAGCAAAGGAGAGGAAAATAAATCAAAAACAAGAATACAAATATGAAACACGAACTTACAAGAAGTTAAGGACTTCTGCTATCTAGGAAGTCAAATAACGCAAGATGGGAAAAGCACAAAAGATATAAAACAAAGATAAGCACAAGGTCATGCTACATTTAACAAGAGAAAGCAACTACTGTGTTCAAAGACAATAAACATAGAAACAAGGAAAAGATTGCTTAAAACATATGTGTGGAGCACATCACTGTACTTCTGTGAAGCTTGGACAGTAGTACAAGCGGACAAGAAAAAGGTAGAAGCCTTTGAAATGTGGTGCTACAGATGTATGATGAAGATATCATGGACACACTAAGTTAAGTACGTAGAAGTATAAAAATGGTAGGGGAAGAAAGAATATATAGAGAACGGTAAAGAATAGAAGATAGGCCACACACTACGGCATGAGGGAATAGTGCGAAATATATTAGAAGCAGAGATAAGAAAAAAGAGATGTAGAGGTAGACCTAAGTTAGACTACTGCACACAGGTAATGAAAGATGTAGGTTGAAGGAATTTCAGGGAAATGTGTAGGCTAGCTCAGAATAGAAATCAATGGAGATACGCATTCAAACAGTCCCAAAATGGATACATCAATGACGAAAAAGGTAACAGTGCCTAAACATGATGATTAATATAAGCAACTACAAGTATTGGTTGGATAATAGTAGACCATTATTAAGGATCCCACTGCCTCATTTCCCCCAGCATCCTCATTTCCCCCAGCATCTGGACCAAATTTACATGTAAATTCGCACTATAAAGTCTTATTTTTTAAGAATCTCCTCCTGGCTCCTCCTTGCTCTCCTCCTTGCTCGGACACCCCCACAACCATTTTGATTACATCACACCCGCATTCTTTCCACCCGCGAGATAAATCTTTCTCCACATTTCCACCCACGAGATAAACCTATCTTGTTTGGTATCAATTAATATTAGAATTTTCTCAGCTACCCGAATCTCTAGGATTTTTTTAGATTGCATCACCCCCAAGGGAGCTACCCCAATTTTAAGATTTCTTACCTGTAGCGACTTTTGAGCGTTCTTATAAATTTTTTTATACATGCGATACATCTTGTTAGCTTAGAATTTTATGCACATCCCGAATCTATAAACAGATTTGAAATCGGACCATCCCCTTCAAAGTTATACCCCTTTAAAGTCCTGATCTTCTAATTTTGCTATTTTCTCTATAAGCAAACCTAACAAATAGTTTTCTTCGTCTAGCCATTGCATCTTTCGAGATAAATCTATCTTGTTTGGTATTAATCAATATTAGAATTTTCTCAGCTACCCAAATCTCTAGGAATTTTTCAGATTGCACCATCCCCAAGGGAGCTACCCTAATTTTAAGATTTCTTACCTGTAGCGACTTTTGAACGTTCTTATAAATTTTTTTATACATGCAATACATTAAATTAGTCTACAATTTTACGCACAACCCGAATCTGCAAACAGATTTGAAATCGGACCACGCCCTGCAAAGTTACATTTTAAAGCTCTCAAACCTCTACATTTTGCTCTTTACCTATAAGCAAACCTAACAAATAGTTTTCTTTGTGTAACCAATGCATCTTTCGCGATAAACCTATCTTGTTTGGTATCAATTAACATTAGATTTTTCTCAGCTACCTGAATTTCTAAGAATTTTTTAGATATCATCATCCTCCAGGGAGCTACCCTGATTTTAAGATTTCTTACCAAGATCAATTCCTAATCACCTCTCCTTTTTAATATCTACAGTCCTTTAACCAATACAAAGAAATAAGCACACAAAATTTTAATAATTTATTTGTATTTCAAAACATTAATTTTTCCAAAGTAATGTGCTGGTTAATAATTAAGAAAGCTGTTATAATTTCTTTTCCAAACAAATGCGGTTATTACAATAGGAAAGTACGCTAAATGAAAGTCAATTAATAGCAATTAAATATTGCTTACTGACCTACCTTAATTAGGTTACTATGCTATTAGGAATGATGTACTTTTTGTTGCCCTCGCCCGACAAACTGATTTTATTAATTGGGTATAAAGTCGGTGTTTACATGGTTTCGTTTAAGACCTTGTACATATTTTCCGGATTACTAGAAGACGTTATAACCATACTTTTTGTGTTAAAGGATTTCACATCGGTAGTCTCTTCCCCTATTTTGGTGTAAACGCCGTAGAGTTCGCAATCGACTTTTATTGTTGTATGTTGTATTCTTTTTTATTAAGTAATCAAATAAATCGTTCCTTCTGCTTCCAAAGAAACTCGGACACTCCATCGCCCACACTGATATTCTTTATGTGATAGCTAACCATACGGATGTTAAACGCTGTGCTTACCATTTCTACACCATCGTCGTTAGTAGCGGTAACTGATGCATTTTTATGTTTGTTGCTCCGTAGATGAGCAGGGTATGCAGACTTTAACACCTCCATGTCGCGCACTTTACACAGAATCCGTGGTTGTTTCGTACAAGGCCCGTTAATAGTTGGCGGAGCTAAACGTTTACGGCTTAATGACATACCGTGCTGTTTTTCCTTGTGTCGCTGTAAGCTATTCTTTTAAAAAGCGATACCGCAAGACCCACAGTTTAAGTACTTTGACGTCGACGGATGTATAAGCTTAACCGTGGACGATGTTGCACCACGACGTTTGTTCTGGTGCCGTTTGAAACATTTTCCAGGTATAGGAAGCACCGCAAGAGTTGCACTTAAAACGTTTGCAGATACCATTTTAGTACAAAACAAAACCCGCACTATAGCACTTTGGTTAAACTTGTAAGCGAACTAACTAAAAAGCTTACTCGAGCGTACCTGATTTATGTTCCTTATAGAATGCATACCGAAGGTTTCCGAAGACGACCGAACGATGTTGAGGATTCACCGGGGAACTAAATGACGTCATAATTCCCGCTGCTCGTCCAATACATTTAGCGCCAATGCATGCACCTGGTTCGCTTCGTCGATGGTGCGAGTGCAGTTATTAGAAACACCGGAAAACGTCTTCCATGTTATACGGATCGCGTGCATATTAAAAATCCAAAAGGGTGGTAGCACACGCACACAAATTGTCTGCAAGTCGTAGAAGATGCAGTGCTACTATAACCAAAAACACTTTAAACCATTACTAAGGAAATACCAACTTGCTGTCTACAGGATACTTACTAATAAAGTAATTTAATTTTAAATAGCTTCTACATCATATTTTAGGTAGGCTTGAATATTTTCCAAATGAATCACCAAGCGAAAGTATATGCTTAGCGGTATTCAAATTACCCATTAATTTCCCATTTTACGACCGTGGTTAATTATAGATTAAAATTTAATTTGTGCACGTTCGAGCTTCCGTAAACTAACATATTTTAGAGCAACAATGCGCTGTATAATACATGCATACCCCTTCGCCGCGCTACTGCTATTCTTGTAATTGCTAGAAAAGTCACTCTCCTTTTACTGTTAGGACCGATGCAAAGCACCAATTTTTTTTTATACTTTCTATAGCACATCGCGCGCTTTTTTCGTATGATAATTAAGTTTGCTTCTGTAGGCTTTTACACTTTCGCATAGCGGTCAATCGCACGTAATGATTTCTAGAACCGGTAAGTACTCGATATCGCTCCAATAGAGAATTAGATGCTCGATGTCTGTCAACTTCCAATTCCCTCGTAAAAGGTAGGAAAAACCCAGTCAATAATCCATTATACTTCAACCCGCTCCTGTTCTGATAATTTACAAACATTTTTCAAACGACAATGGGCCGACAATTTTTAAACCTCCGAGGGATCTTTAAGTTGTGATCAATTACACATCCGAGCTACGCGTAAACTAACATATTTTGCAGCAACTGTGCACTGTATAATACATGCATACCCCTTCTCTGCGCTACTGCTATTCTTGTAGTTGCTTGGAAAAGTCAGTCGCCCTTTTATTGTTAGGACCGATGCAAAGCACCATTCCATACTTTCTTTATAAGTGTAGCACATCGCGCACTTTTTTGTCGGTTAATTAATTTTTGTTTATGTAGGCCTTTACACTTTCGCTTATTTAAACATCTAATACGACTGATTAACCACTTTCGATTATTCTAACGGGGAACCACCATACATTCCGCCACACCGTTCTTTTTTGAATCCTATGGGCTTCCGCACACTAACACCCGACGTATCTTTCCTACTATTTGTTAAACAAAACTACCGGTATCGCCATTGTGGACGTAAGCAGATGTTTGTGGATGTGTACGAGAATATGTAACCATATACATTAATCAGTCTAAGCTATTTTATTTAGTCCACGAAAACTACTATTATTTTCTAAACCATATTTAATAATCGCCTTTATAGGTTCCACATTTCGACCATTTCCCAATGACTGGTGTTACGTACATGGAAACTTTAATTTCTTATTAGAGAGAATTCTTATTCTCCCACGCACTGCTGCGTAGCTGCATGCCCACCCCTTTGGAGGTATATGCTCGTTATAGGTTGTAAGACCCTCGGTTTTACTTAACTACAATTCGTGAGATCCCTTTAATCTTTTTAATCGTATCTTTCTCGCCTACAGTACAGTAGGACTTAATATTACTACCAACAAATTCTAATACTGGACCCACATTAAATCGTCTTTGAATTTCTCTACAATTTTTTGTTAACAAGTGTTATATTGTATTTATTATACGCGGGGTGGTCACTCTTTTAAGATAAATATATTTTGTTTGGCATCAACTAATATTAAATTTTTCTAGGGACCCCAAATTTGTAAATAAATTTGTAATAGGACCACCCCATACAAAGTTATGCCTTTTAAAGACTAATTTTTGCCCATCTTTTATTTAATTCCATCTTTAAAACCCTTTTTTGCTACGCAAGACATATGCCCTAGCCAACCATTTCCCGAGAAATCTAAAACCGATGTGTCCCGCGAATACCACGTGGAGATAACACGTCTACTCTGTCAACCAGGAAGCCGGAAGGATTTGGAAGGTGGGAGAAGAACTTAAAAATTATGGAATCTTAAAACTAATATATACAATAGATTTACAAAATCCATACAAATATAAACAACTATCTTATATCTTTACACCCCCATGCGTAGATTGTTGTACTATTAGGAATGATGTACCTTTTGTCATCTTCCCTCGATAAACTAATTTTATTAATAAACTGCGTATGCACATCGTATTCTTTTACTCCGGGTACATACGCAGGCAAGTACTCGATACCATCCAAACAAAGAATTGGATGCTTGGTGACTGTTAACATCCGCTTCCCTCGTGTACGCCCAGCCACATCCCAGCCCATGAGCACCCCTGCGCATGCACACCCCTGCCCATGCGCACCCCTGCGCATGCACACCCCTGCCCATGCGCACCCCTGCGCGTACGCACCCCTGCCCATGCTCGCTGCCCATGCGCACCCCTCTCTGTGCGAGTGCTATTTCGGGGTAACGTCACAGCCTTTTATAAATAAAGAACAATGTTATATACTATTATAAAATGTTTATTCTGACATTATATATAACAAATTTAAAAATATTTAATGCCAAGCATGGAGTCATTTAAACTTAATTTTAATACAAAGTTATACACAGAAGACAGTCCTTTCTTTATGTTTGTTTGCAGTGGTTTTAATTTTATCTAATTTTATTCGCAGCTTAAAATTTAAATCGACCCCTAAGTCTTCTATCTCCTTTTCTAACCAATAGTTTGATACATAAAGACCGTCTAGGTTTTCGAATTGTAAAATGTACCGAAGTTTGCCTCTATATTTAAAGTCTTTGATTCCGCCGACAACCAGATCCATTCCTTCGTGTAATTCTTGCAGCTTGTGACAATCTTTTAATCGCAGCTTTCCCACTATATCCTGCATACGTATCTTGTTAGCTTGATCGACTTCTTCTTGTCGGTATTGGAGGAAATCCTTATTCTCCCACAGACTGTTGCGTAGTTGCATGTCCACCACTTTTGGAAATATATGGTTGTTATAGGTTGTAAGACCCTCGGTTTTAAATGATCCAAAAGGTTCTTTACTAGGCAAATATACAATGTTTAGCGCAACCTCTTTGCGTGTCGTGTACGCAAAGATTACGAAACCCGCATTCCTTAGTTCGTCTTTGTTATCTGTCATTTTGATAAATACGTTTTTAGAATAACCTTTTAAAAAAATATACTGATTCAGCGCCATCCTTTTCCGCAAGGACGCCTACATAACTAAAAGAGCCTTTTTTACTAACCACAAATGCATACAACTTGTAGAAACCAGATGTATCTAAGTCAGTCCATCGGCATATAAAATAATCTTTTAATTCTTCCTCATTTTCTCTAATAAGATGTTCTTTGTCTAACACATCTTTGTATTGATCGCGTATTGTCGCAGTGTTTTCCATGTAGTCCAATTCTCGCCTTTTTGCATCCATTTCCTCTAATTCCAGTTGTCTTCTCCTTCCACTTACAGCGTATGGCATGCATAATGGGGCAATTTCCTTTAGCGTAAACGGATAGAGTTTACTACTAATATTTACGCGTTGTCGTACAACCTCTGGACGAATGTTAGACGTATCTATCAATCCCAATTCCGAAATTACTATTTCTTTTGGAATTGTAGAATATGGTGTTGCAGATTGTGTAAAATATGTACTACCTGCTTTAATGTAGCACTTGTGAAACATTTTTATTTTATCTTGGCTATCTTCCTCTACTATCTCCAAATAATTTATAGGTAAATAGTTAAAACTAAAAGCCGAAAGCACATACTTTATCAATTTTTCCCTTTCTTTTGGTTTTTCGGACAACTTAATTTGCAAGCCCGTCAATTTCTTTGTATTACCATTACCCCAATACACGTACTGTAGCAGGTTATTATAGACTAAACAACAGCTATTTTGTAGCTTGTCCGATAGCTTACTCCATATTTTGGCAAGTGGTACCGAGTACATTGGCGCCTTTAGGAAGTATAACTTACTATCTTCCAATAACGTTAAACAGTCTTTTAAGGGATTATACACCCGTTCCGCACTGACATAGCTTCCAATTGCACAGTTGTATATTGTCGTTTCCAATCGCGTAATACCATGTTCTTTGACCAAAGTAGACGCAAATGTTTCCCTTAAACGTACATCTGGACAACGTAAAAAATCTAGTATATGATTGCCAAGTTGTTTATTAACACCAGGACTTGTTATCTGACACACAAATTTGTTGTATATCTTAATTCTTGCATTGGTTGTTAGCCATGTTAAACAATCAATCCCCGCAGTTTTATCGTTGTCAACTATAATATTACACTTTTCTTCGTATTCGCCCTTATAGCAAAAGTTATGCTTTATAGTTAAATAATTACACATCTCCATCTTGCTAAATATACCCTCAAAATCTTGGGTTACATCCATGTCAAAAAGATAGAAATAATCTTTTCCGAGTTTGTCTAATATATCTGGTAGTTCCTCCAATAAAGTTTCCAACTTAACATCTGCTAGTTCCACTTTGTATGGAACACATATAGGATTTTGGAATTTTTTATTAATGCATTCGAGGTCTTCTTTTTCCGATAATTTCTTTTACTCTCTGGCCCATCTTGTTAGTGCTTTCCAGAGAAAACGGAAGCTTAGCTTTAACACCATGCCTAGCGGAAACAAATCGGTTGAACTTTCTTCGTAGATAGCTGTTAAATGCACCACAAATTTTTTTTTTAGGATAAACATCCTTTTGTTTGCAGATGCTTGTTCGGTGTCAGAAAGGTCGCAAATTTTAACCAACATTATATTGTCACAAAATGGTTCTGTAATTGGTGTGTGTAGTCCACCAGTCAGCATCTGCTCGCCTTCGACATAACAAATATTACCCATATCTTTTACCAGATTATTGTTGCACATATTTTCTGTCAACAGCCATAATCCAAATCGCTCATTTGTCGGTTTCACTTTATTCCCAAGAAGTTGAGAAACGTTAATCACCTTGGAGACGCTCATGTTTACCGTTCTAGCTACTATCGAATACTAAATTGAATACGAAAAAATTGTTCTCTTACGTATTCTACAGAGTGAGGACGTATATTGCCGAAGATAGTCGAATATGTTGTTATCCAACCTAAGCCGACAGGGATGCGCATCGACATATATCCGGATATATGTAGGATGTTAAGTTAGGGTGAAATTGCCCCATAGGGTGAAATTACCCCCACATGACCGCATGGCCATATGACCACATGACCATATGACCACATGACCATATGACCACATGACCACATGACCATATGACCACATGACCATATGACCTAATTGCTTTTTAATGAGTTTTCTCATTAAAAACCCATTAGCACTAATGGGGCGGTGCGCGTGCGCTGGGGTGGAGATATTTTTTTAAGAAATTTTTTAGCAGCGTTCCCGACGTTAAATATTAAATATTAAATTTTAAAAAATGTTGTGTGTGTAGAAAATGGAGTTCACGTGTTGGTTCGTATTTTTCTGGGGTAGGTTAAGCTAAAAATTAAAACGCCGCGGTGAAGAATTTTTTTAATATTAGGCAAACGCGTGCAAGTGGTAAAGAGTGTTTTAGCTCTCCTCATAAGCTGCGTTTTGTACGAAGTAGAAAATAAAATTGAGAAAATATACGAAATGTTATATGATGGAGGTCAAATTTTTAAACGTTTGCAGGTAAAATCTTGTAAAAAAGAAGTCGTTCACTTCTCGCAATTTCAATGTCACGATAAAATACTAAGAATTTGCATGCAGTCGAATATAACCTCGTGTTTTTTATCTGGTAATATATATGCAAATCATGCCGACATTCGACTTTTAATATAATGTATTTAATTAACATAAGGTGTGTTTGCAAAAACATGTTAAAACTATTTCCTTCTTGGTATGCAAATTATACCACCTTTCATCACGATTTATTTGACTCTCAAATAAAAAAATTAATTTGATGTTATATCAAGCATCTCTTGCTTACATTTTAGCAATTTGAATATATCTAAATGTTTAAATGTAATTATACATTTAATTTATGAGGCAATAAAAATTCTTTTACTTTTAGCGGTTTGGTGATTGTATGTAGATGACGTATTAGACATTGTATATATATAACTCGTTTAATTTCACAAACGTGATAAAAATTTATAGGTTATGCAAAACGTGCATGTAGTGAAGAATTTAGCGGTGATCTTTAGAGCTTCGTCTTTGTTTTATTCTCGTTGCTTTAATTAATTAAAGAAAGATTTTTTGTTTAAGCAAAAATAGGAAATTTGGTGGATGACATAATCATTCTCAAAATGATGAATGGTGGGGGAAGGGAGCTTCAAAACGTGTCCTAAACGGGGCTGTGCCCCATTATTTTTGTAATAAATGTCAAAAAGGATAGGAGAAATTATTCGACTCGTATTTTATATTGGTTTTAATTTAAAATATTGGTGTGTGTGTGTGTGTGCAAAAAAAAACATGTTAAGACAGGTCACTCGTTATATTGTTCATGATTGCATCACCCAAATAATTTATACAACTAAACTGAACTCGTACCCGGATCTAAAATATAACCTTAAAAACTATGCAAATCATGTCGTTATTTAAAACGTGGTGAAGAATTTGGATAGTGATGTAATCATTCTCAAATGCGGAATGGTACTCCATAAGGCGTTCTGAACGGAGGCTTTGCATGCATTAGGTGATTGAATACTTCGGAGATTTTTAGGTTAAGCAAAAACATGCACGTGCTGAAGAATCCCCCGAGATTTTTAAAAAATTATTTTTGTATTAAATATATAATGTTAAAAAGAAACACACAAAATTTGAATGTTTTATTTATATTAGTTTCACTTACTGGCATATTTTAATTACATGCTAATGAGTTCATATATTTTCATGCAGTTTGATTGATTCACTGCCGAAACAAAACATTTTTTTACACAGCTGGCAATACTGGGTGTCGTTCTTTTCAATATAATATCAGTAACTATTTACAATACAGCTGAATACTGAAAGGTAAAGTAACTTTCACGCATTTACCTACGTGTACTTAAATTTAATTGAATTTTAAAAAATATATGCATATCTATGGCAGGCAACCCAGCATACACCAATTATATATTCTTAGTGTAAAATTTTATTGTTAGGTGAATAACCAGCCATTTATTATGTAATATTTATTGCCACAAGCATGGTAATAATAATTTGCAATGTGCAAAATACCTCTTTTTGTTGTTAAAAGACCGATTTAATTAAACACTATAAAAAGATTGTGAATTATTTATTCTAGTTAAATTTTACAGTGCTAGAGACGCTTATTATTATTAGTACTAGATATAGGTATAACAAAATCTGTATTCCAGATGATAGTATGTTCAAAGGATATTATTATTTAAAAAAGACTCTGTAAACATGATTAGTGAAATTATTAAAATTAAGGAATGTAAAGCAAAAATTTGTCCATAAAAGCAAATATGTTTTCTAAAAGATGTGCATAACGTAGGGATCTAAACGTTTCAACATCTCGCAAACTGAGATAAAAATTACTTATTTCTTTGCAAAAGACGTTCATATAACGCCCTTTAACAACCGCGTTTAGTAAAGTGCATGGTAGTTAATGACCTCGGCGATTGTGCTATTTATAGTATAATTATAACAACATATCGCTATATGTAAATTATATGGTTTTGGTTTATACCTAAAAACAACTATTTTGCATTATATTTTGTTGATCCTGGCAGAATAAATTACAAGTATAGCTACATTGTCAATACATTTTTATTTTCAAACTCGTTTCAATTATTGTAGAATTTAGTGCTTATAAATAACCTACTTTAATTTAATAAGTTAGTCTTAAATTAATAATTATTGTCAAGCGAAATATATACACATATGGTAAATAATTGCAAGAATGTCTATAATATATCTGAGTTTTAATTCTGTTAAATGGAACATATGGCAACTGCGTAACTTTAAAATATTTTAGCATAATTGTCAATTACCAAAATTCACAATTTTCATCTTATATCAACAAATGTTATTAAATTGATGCTATACAATAAAAATAATACCGTTATATTTCAAATCATTTTAATAGAAATACGCAATGTTAAGTCGTTATTAAAAATTAATTTAAACAGAGTTTTTATTGTTATCACCGTCTGTTGAAGAATCGTAGCAGAATCTGAACTATATCGCTTTTACAAAGCATGTATTCAAGATCACACTTAGTTAGTTTCAAAAAACTTTTCATCATTGTATACGACTTGTTTTAACTTGCAGTAGGTATCAATAACCGAATCAACATTACCACCCGAACATGGTTGACAACTTTAAATTTTATTTTCCCTATTACTTTCAAGGTATTAAACATTGGTATATATATATACATATATATAGATTTAGTGACATCAGGCAACATTTTTCTTAATCTTCGTTGGGAATTAAACCACTCATAGTTTTTAAAATCATTTTTCTTTACGTTTCGATCCATGACCTAGGATCGTTGTCAAAATTGTCAAAACCACTACAAACATATAAGGAGTATTTATCAGGCAACATATTTCTCGCATGGCTATGACAGCTTTTTGTGCTCTATGTAGAGTAATGATTAACGTTATGCTCTTTTGATTAATTTGCAATTTACCGAACACGCATCCTTCGTTAAAAGTGAAGGATATTCTCATAGATAATTTGGATAACAATCTATCACCGCCAACACTCACCTCTAATTGGATTTTCCTTAAATATATTGGTCAATTTCAACAAAGTCGCCTTGCCAGAGATCATCTCGAGGTTGTTGATTTGTTGATGCTGTTACAAAAACTAGTGGGGGTTTTATCAGACAAATAACTAGGTGATGCTCAGTATCACAACACTTTAGCATTACCTATTTTGATGAATGTGCTATAAAAGCTAGGTACTTGGATAGTTCTCGCAGATAGTGGAACAACAACGATAGTGACGATAGTGGTGCGAAGTTTTCAAGTTAACATGGACAATGCACTGTACGATTTGTTCGAGAGTAAACAACGCATTTTACACCAACATCTGAAACATGCCATAGTATTGAATGATGTGGACAAAATCAAAATTATACTGTTAAGAGTAGGCGTTCATGTTCCCTTTAAAGCCTTCAAATGGTTAACGTTGACCAATGATACATCCATTGATGTAATGGACATGCTGTTTAATCAACAGAGTAGGTGCGATCAATTTGTATCAAACTTCATGGATGCTTGCAACGGCAAAACAGAGTTAAAATGTCATCAGGTACGCGGTGTACTAGACGCAATAGAGAGTAATTATAGTTTGAGCGATGTATATTTCCTTGAAGAATTACTAACCAACCGAGCTGTATTGAGTACGAAGGCATATCCTATCATGAATATAAAATGCAACTATAAATCACTGGTCACAGCGGTTGACGATATGATTGTAGATGTTGTATATTTTGCACAACCTATGGTATTAGAAAAAGTATTGAAGTTAATTTTAAAGTATAAGGTAAATTATAAGTACCAACCTAATGTAGTTGGCCCTCATAGAACAACATATAACTGGCTCCTCAAGAATTTGGCAATGGAGGGCTCAAAACAGCAACCAGGATGGACGTGTGGTCCGGATTCGGGAAAATGGCCATCAAATAGTATAGATGATTATAAAAAAGTGTATATGCTATTAAAGTTATTGTTTTAGTTTAATACTATTTTTTGTATGTAAATCATGTCATCTTGGTAATCCTACCTAATGCGCTTTAGATAGCACTTATTAGATATAATGGAGGAGGCTATTGTACGTGTCGCATACCTTTTACAATAAATATATATACCTCGAGTGTTGGTCAAGTACGGGGAGAAATTGTTAGCTGAGAAGGTAATGTGTTTTTACCTGCTTGTTATTCACACATATTCGCGGACATCGAAAAACTCAAGTTCAACCAAAACAGCGAAAATCAACTTACATCAACGTTTTGCGCTCCGGGCATGAGGAATTATAAACAACTTTCTTGACGTAGAACTAGTGCAGTAATTAGTAGTACATAGATGTAATTTGTGTGTGTGTGTGTGTGTGTGTGTGTGTGTGTGTGTGTGTGTGTGTCGCTATAATAAAGCATATAACAGTAAAAAAAATTTTATTGATGAATGACATATGATGGTAAGCAAACACGTAACAGAAAATCTACAAAATATGATTTTTGGATATCCAACTATTATGGCTAGAATCTAAATTTAACCATTTCACATATACTTGATTTTTAACTCTCTTCAATACTTTTTCCACTAAATATACATCCGGATAGTGTGTTCGTTGAAGTTCTTCTGCATAGAAGCCGCCTAATATTGGTTGTCCTCGACTATCGCGCAATAGGTACGTTAAAGGATTAGTCAAATGCACTTTGTACACCGTAAAATTTCGTTAGACCAATTTGGTGTGTATCCCTTGGTAAATTGACCTCTATGTTTACTAATGCGAACATGATCCCCAACAGAAAATTTTTTACTCTTTAAGTTAACTGTTTTGATCGTACTGTATACTGTATTGAAAAGTTTGCGTTCATTGCGTTTTGACACATCTACAGGTCGCATGCCGATTGTTCGATGTTTGGTGTTGTTATATGCAGTCACGAGTGAGGATAGTATATTCAGCCATCGATACGAACCATTCAAACTGAATTGTTTCCACATTTTTGACTTTAAGGTACGATTAACGCGTTCTACTACGCAAGCTTTTTTATTGCTGTACACACTATAATGTATAATCTCATATTTTTCCATTAAAGCCTTAAATGTTGAATTATAAAATTCTTTTCCCAAATCCGTTTGAATGTACCGTGGAATACGATGGTCTTTGTTGAAAATTGATTGAAAAGCGTTTGAAACAGCCTTACCCGTCTTGCGCTTAACCGGTACGGCCCATATGTATTTAGAAAATACATCGATAACAACTAGAATGTATCTAAATCCTTTATTCATCTTTGCATATGGGATCATTTCCACCAAATCGGCTTGAAACAGCTCGTTTAATCCTTTTGTGATTACATGTCTTCTAGGAAAGTTAATGCGAGCAGGCTTATGTAACTCGTGGACGATTTGCTCCTTTACAGACATATTGCTAATATGTGTGTGTGTATGGTTGACGGCTATATGCGTGCGTTTTAAGTTTCTCTTGCAACTGTTGAATATCTGCTTGAATTCGTGCAATGTCTATTCTAAATTGTGCTTTCACTTGTTGAATAGCAGCGTCTAATGTCTTATATATGCTATTCATAGAATCATCTATCCGTTTGGTTACGATTTGTGCAACATTAGCGTTCACAGTGGCTGGAACAAGGTTACGCATCATCTCTTCAAAATGGTTAAAGTCTGATCTTGTAACATACTCGCGCGAGAATTGTGTTATCATACTGTTTGTTGTCTCCTTCACAAGCGTGTCTATATACTGCTGAATAGTGGAACCACCTCCAAGCGTTGGTTCGCCCTCTTGCTGGTGTAGCGTTGATAACCGCGATTCTAAGTACGCTTTCGTGACTGCATCATCATCTTCTTGTGGTGTAGCGACGCGCGCTAATCTCATGTTGTCAAAATCGTAGTAATCATCATAAGAAATATATGAAGCACAGTCAGACGCATGTCCAAACTTGTCGATAACCATCGTGATAATGAATAACAAGTCGCACAATCTACGCTATTATACGCAATTCGCGTAATTCTTCCGTAATCGATGTAATTTCGTTGGTGTGACCGGTGTTACCTGCATCTTGCGAGGCAACCAGAAGCTTGAGCCGTTCGCACAGTTCGTTGGGATCATCAAAGTATACATACTCTAGTGGCTTCTCGTTATAATCCATGAGTAGACCACGGCCACTCGGGTTTATGGTTTGCTGTCGTAAGCTATACATTGCATTACTTCTTTTTTTAATGTCCGCATAATCGTTAATTTCTTTAAGTGAGAATTTACCCAAAGGATTGAGAAGGAACAGTTGCTCGTACAACCCTTTGCTAACGTTGTAACAAAATCGTTCTACACACACCTTTTCACCAATCCCGAAGATAATGTCCGAATCACCAATCATTAATTTTCCTGTCTCCGGATTAAAACGTACTTTATCCCTGCGCAAGTGCTCCGTGTCATTGTTATAAATACCAGTAAAGTTGGAAAACAGATTATCGACATAGTATCTTACCGATAGTAAGAATCGTTGTAAGTAGACCTGATGTTCTTCGCTGTTTAGGTACCGTTCGTACTCTGTATGGGTCTCTGGAGTATTGCCGCTACTCTCCGATTCTTCGAAGGTGGACTCCACAGACTGGACTGGGCTATGAGGATTGTGTTCCCATGCCTCCTCTATTGGTGGTGCGGCGATTGGTGTGGAACTGCGCACCTGATCGAGAAATTTAGGACGTCTTTTAGGAGTAGATTGTACGTCATGTTGTTGTGGTAACCAGTGCTGGCTTTCGATCTTGGACTCCTGTTTAATATCTTTCAGCAGACCGGTCTGAAGTGTTTGTAAACGTTTTGTAATAGGTGCATAGGCTTTACTTAATGCAAGCTCCTTTTCAACCACACCTGCTTTTAGCGCTTGTAATTTCCTCTTAACTGCCTTTCGTACTTTTATGAGTTCTCGTTTGGTTTTCACGTCGTCTGCCATCGTCTAGAAACGGGTAGGAAGTGATATGCTATTTATGTGCTTTATAAGTATATATAGGTGTCAAAACCTTTTCGGTAGCGACCGTTCTGCAAATCGCCATCTTTATTGATCACCAGGAACCCATACCGATCTCGCCAGCATACGCCGCACAATTCTTTAAACCGGTTAAACGACATATCCGTGTTTACATGGTCAGCGTATACGTGTTTTAAATTGAGTTCGTCTTGTTTGAATAGCACTAGGACATTAGCATTGTCTCTAATCAATTGTTTAGGTATTTTGGAATAGGTCTGACATAGGTAAAAACAATCAATGGCCTTATGTCGACCTAAAGAAAAATATTCTCGCATTACATTTTGTTTATCGCACGACACGTCATCGAAAATAAATATCGAATTAGGTTTTGCATCCGCTGGAGTAACAATTGCATCCCATTTGTTAAACGCAAAATATTCTATTCCTTTTATTGGTTGTAATAACCTCTCTAGGTACTGATACTTTGGTTGATACAAAGATTTTGAGTAGAGATAAACGTTTTCAAAGCGTACACCATTCGGATGTTTCAAGAGACCGATGACTACATTAGTTTTACCACAATTGGATGGACCTGTAATGATACACCGTATTGTTGATGGTAATAGTAGTCCATGCTTTTGCACGTTAGTGTTGTTGCTGCAGTTGTGGTCCGTAATTGGCAACGCCAATTGTTGCTTTACCAGACGCATTCTATCCATATACTAAAACGTAATTGCAGTATGGTAAGCATTTAAGCGAGTAATTCTACACGCATGATCAGTCTCCTTTAAACCTTTCGACCGACAAGATTAATGAGATCCTATCGTGGCTACGGGTTACTCAATAGTGCTATCAATCGTTTACCGGTAGAATTACATTTACCAGGCTATCGCTTCTGTGGACCGGGTACTAAGCTTCAGAAACGCCTCGAGCGTGGTGATATAGGTCGTAATCCCTTAGATGAAGCCTGTAAACTACACGACATCGCCTACGATCTTTCTACAGACTTAACAACCCGACACCAAGCTGATCGACGTCTTGCCGAAACAGCACAAAAACGTCGTACTGCACCCGACGCTTCGTTAGGTGAAAAACTTGCTGCGTTTGCTGTTGGTTCTGCAATGAATGCCAAAGTTAAATTTGGTATGGGTTGTCGCAAGAAAACGATAAGGTGTAAAGGAAAACGACGTGGTCAGCGTCTACGTACAGGAAGTGGTATACCATTCAAGCGTTTAATTCGCACCATTTGGGAACGCATTAAAAACGTTCGTCCGACCGATCTTATTAAAACTGCTAAACTTGCAGTGGCACCGATTAAAGATATAACAGATGAAATTCGTGGCATCCCACGTGTAATCCCTGTACCCAAAACTGGTGGTTTCCTACCTTTGATACCTATTTTGCAGCCCTTTACGCAATTGGAGCGTTGTCAGGTGGAGCAGCTGGGATTGCAAAAGCTGTCAACGATGCTAAACTTGGACAACAACAATTAGATGAAGCGAAACGACATAATATGGCACAAGAGGCAGTGACACTTGGAAAGGGTCTCTATTTGAAACCTTATCGCCGTGAACATGGACTGTACCTAAAGCCTTATCTTACACACGGGCAAGGTTTGCGTAAACAAAGACAACGAAAAAAAAAAACTCAACGCATTCGTTAAACCTACCTATGCGAGCGCTGACCAATGTTGACTTGTACAAATACATAAAACGTTTACGAATATCCCACTTTCATGGAATTCACTTCCAAACACAATTCGTTGACGCCAATGTGGTATCCTTGATCATGATACTACACGTGGTGCGAGAACTCATTGGACCGCGTACAAAAAAGACAGTTCAATGGCAGTCTATTATAGCACTGGTAATCTACAACCACCGAGGGAACTTGTCAAGTACTTAGTCTCATCAGGACCATGCACTGTATATTATAATTATGAGCAATTTCTGTGGGCACTTCGTACTGAAATTTTTACTGCAAAATAGTCATCCGTTAAGTTTCTAACAATGTTATATATTATTTGATTTTAGTGTATTTTTAACTGTTTTGTATAAAAGTGTTTAATTAAAACCATATATTGCAAGTGTTTCAGGAATTTGCTTTTTATTACCCCATCCCAACTACGAATACGACTAGTTGTTAGTTTATCGTCAACCACCGAACATGTACACATTTACTTTAACTGGAACTGAATCTACGCTCACCGCAATCATCAACCCACCAATTGTTCTCGATGATGACCATGAATACGTTATCGGTCTTACAAACTTTGATACGTATTTTTCAATTCCCAATGTAACGGAAGCGAACAATAAATTTTACATTGATGACATCGTGCTTACTTTACCAGAAGGAACTTATGAAGTGGCAGATATTAATAAGTTCGTACGACGTAATTTGAACGATCCCCGTGAACGCACTTCATCCAAACGTTATCTTATTGATATTCGAGCCAATAATAACAGTTTACATACAGAAATCAAAGCATCAGGTATAGTGGATTTTACACAACCAAATTCACTTGCATCGTTGCTGGGTTTTGAGAAACGTAAACTACTAGCTCTCACTACTGCTATTTCGGACCATCCGGCACAAGTCTTTCCAATCAATTCTATATGTATTGAATGTAATCTTGTGGTCGGATCGTATCGGAATAGCAAACCTGTACACATTTTGCATCAATTCTTTCCTGCAGTTGCTGCAGGGTACAAGATTATTGAAAACCCCGTGAACGTCACCTATATGCCACTTAATACACGAATCATCGATCGCATCATTGTTAAAATAGTTGATCAAAACGGTAATCTCATCACTTTTCGTCGGGAAACCATCACGATTAGACTTTATCTAAAGCGTCTTTAAACAATGGTTTTGCGCTATGAGCATAAACCACCAAAACCTATTAATAGACGCATTGTCAGCACCTTTACCAGTTACAAGACACCAGTGCACCGATTAACACCGGAAAACGTTAAATTTCTGCAAACATTAGGACTCAAAGTGCTACATAGCTAAAATGGATAGTAATATTTTAAATGTTACGCAGCGTGCTATATTTGATACAACCATCGTCAACGCCGACAAACATATGCATACTCCGTACTCCAATACCACGTATGAGAAGAACGATGTTATACGGATTCCAATAGAAAACGAAGATGTCTATACACTACCATGGGACAGCGTAATTTATATTGAGGGTACAATGAATAAGTCAGATGGTGGCGTTTCGCTTACCGCCGATTTTGTCAACAACGGAGTTTTATTTTTATTTGATGAAATTCGTTATGAACTTGGTGGAAAGACTATTGACCGCGTTCGTAATCCAGTTATAACTACGACTATTAAAAATTTCCTATCCTACGATTATAGCGAAAGTCGTCGCTTTAGAAACGCCGGTTGGTCCCCCATCGATATGCTTGATCTCGTTGATGCTAATGGTCACTTCAACGTATGCATTCCCTTGCGCATGGTTTTAGGATTTGCGGAGGACTACCGAAAATTCTTTTGAATATCAAACAGGAGCTTATTCTTATTAGAAGTAGTGCTGACGATGCAGCTATATCGAATTCTGATACCAAAGAGTCAATCAAAATTACTATTACACATATATCATGGCGGATTCCACATATAACCGTTGCAGATGCAGAGCGCTTAAAACTACTCAAACATATTCAACGCAATGTCACCATGGACATAAGCTTTCGCAGTTGGGAACTACACGAATATCCAGAATTACATACAACACACACGCATACTTGGGCTGTGAAGACGGCTTCTCAAGTGGAGAAACCACGTTTTGTTATTGTCTGCTTTCAAACCGATGCATCGCGCAAAAAGGGGCGCAGTCAGTTCGACCACTGTAAGTTGACCAATATGAAATTACATCTGGGTTCATCTATGTATCCTTACGATAATCTTAACATTAATTTCGATACCAATCGCTATTCTATACTATATGAGATGTATGCACAGTTTCAACAATCGTACTACGGGGGTATCAGCGAGCCGATATTAACACCCAATGAATTTCAAACGCACGCTCCACTTGTAGTCATCGATTGTTCCCATCAAAACGAAATAGTGAAAGTGGGAGCGGTTGACGTACGATTAGAATTTCAAATGAAAGAAGCGCTTAAAGCTCACACTACAGCGTACTGCCTCATTCTACACGATCGTTTGGTCCGCTACAATCCTGCAACCAATATTGTGAGTGAAGTCTAAAATTAATAGTCCAGTAGTTGTCGACGTTCAAAGGTTTAAAATTGCACATAATAACTTTGTGTTTAAAGAAATGGCTGTTTTACAACTATCCCTATCGAATGGAGTTGCAATAACATATGTGCTGAAACCACCATATTCTTGGAACTGTCTATCAGCTCGCTTCAAATACCAAAAGGTATGGTTAAGCAGAAACTTTCACGGTATATCTTGGGATGATGGCAATTTACAATGAATTTCCACACCTAAATGTTATTAACCTAGAAGATTTAGGGTGTACTCCTCTACATAAATTAAAGTATTACACCAATTCACACAAGTGTTTCTAGCATACCACACGACATTCGTCATTCAATTGCGCAACCACAGATGTAATTGTACTCAAAAACTGGTTTGTACATATAACCAATTATTCATTTTTAATAAAGAATAATGTTTATATTAAGTAGTGTTTTTATTTGTATATTTTATACCTACATACATACATATTCCTTGAGACTAGTAAGATGTGTTTCAATAAATGTCTTAAAATAAGTTTAATTGTAAAACTTACTAACGAATCTGTAAGTATCATATTGAAAAATTCCTTTTAACGGATACTTTATGTTACAATAATACAATTAAAAAATTATATTCCACTACCGAGGTATTAAATTTTAAAGTATGTTATAGTTGTGTAAACATAAAAGGCATTGGATAGGTTTATTATCATCAAAGTAGTACATTTTTATTTAATCCCACCTGTAAAATGATTAATTTCTTAAACCTAAGTTTCATAAAATTTATTCTCCAAAGATCAACCAACTATAAACCAGAACTATTAAATTTACATAAATTTCGGTGTTATTTTAATTTAAACTATGCTCATAAAAAGTCGTTTATATATATATAGCACCAACATTGTTACTACCTATTAATATCAAATCTTTAAAGGAAATTACAGTCATGATTAATTAATAAGTGGTCTTTTAATTTGTACACATTTTGTATATGTTGTTTTAGTTCCATTGACGACCTATTATTAGTAATCTGTTTATTATTTTATTGACGATATAAATTTTAAGATTGGAAGGGAAAGATAAGAAATCTTCCTCTGACATTTATATGCTCTCCGCATAGTTGTTTAAGGTAGCAAATATAAATAAACTGTTTAATGTGTTGTAGAAGAATTTTTACCATTGTATTATCGGTATGTATAAACTTACTTACTATAGTTATTAAAATCTCCAAGATGCACTTACTTAATGTGTTTTTAACGGAAGTAGAAATTGTGAATTTTGGTAATTAACAATTATGCTAAAACGATTTGAAGTTATGCAGTTGCCATATATAATTTACATATATCGGTATGTTGTTATAAATATCACAACCTCGAGGTCATTAACTACCATGCACTTTACTAAACTATAATTAATAAAATCCCCGTACATTTAACTAAGATACATTTTTATTAATGCGGAAGTCTTATCTATATTTTATTCAAATAAGAATCTGCTACCGCCACCTACAAAAAGATAGGGACAATTAAAGAATGTAAGTTTTTGTAAATAAAACATTAAAATATTGTGTTTCTTTTTAACATTATATATTTAATACAAAAATAATTTTTTGAAATTCTCGGAAGATTCTTCAACACGTGCATGTTTTTGCTTAACCTAAAAATCTCCGAAGTATTCAATCATCTAATGCGTGCAAAGCCTCCGTTCAGAACGCCTTATGGAGTACCATTCCGCATTTGAGAATGAGTACATCCCCATCCAAATTCTTCACCACGTTTTAAATAACGACATTATTTGCATACATTTAAAGGTTATATTTTAGATCCGGGTACGAGTTTAGTGTGGTTGTATAAATTATTTTGGTGATTCAATGAATAAAATAACGAGTGACCTGTCTTAACATGTTTTTTTACAAATACACACACATATTAAATATATATTGAAATTGCTAAATGTAAGCGAGAACACCTTGATATAAGATCAAATTAATTTTTTTATTTGAGAGTCAAATAAATCGTGATGAAAGGTGGTATAATTTGCACACCAAGAAGGAAATAGTCTTAACATGTTTTTGCAAACACACCTTATGTTAATTAAATCCATTATATTAAAAGTTGAATGTCGGCATGATTTGCATATATATTACCAGAGAGCTATAATTTCAATAAAAAAACACGAGGTTATATTCGACTGCGAATTCTTGTTATTTTATCTTGGTAATGAAATCGTGAACAACATGTTTTTATAAGATTTTACATGCAGACTTTATAATTAGTTCCATTATATCACATTTCGTATATTTTCTAAATCTTATTCGCTACTTCATACAAAAAATTCTTTACCACTTGCACGTTTTTACTTAACATAACAAAATTCTTCATATAGGTAAAATCACCACTTCGATATGCTCTCGGCTACCTAGTTTCGGCTACTTTTCCAAGGTCGTTGTGACGTCATAGCCTTTTATAAATAAAGAACAATGTAATACTATTCTAAAATATTTATTCTGGCATTATACATAACAAAATTTAAAAATATTTAATGCCAAGCATAGAGCCATTTAAACTTAATTTTAATATAAATTCGATTGTTTAACATGGCTAACAACCAATGCAAGAATTAAAATATACAACAAATTTGTGTGTTAATAAACAACTTGGAAATTATATACTAGATCTTTACGTTGTCCAGATGCACGTTTAAGATCAACATTCGCGTCTACTTTGACCAAAGAACACGGTATTACGCAATTGGAAGCGACAATATGAAACTGTACAATTGGAAGCTATGTCAGTGCGGAACGGGTGTATAATCCCTTAAAAGACTGTTTAACCTTATTGGAAGATAGTAAGTTATACTTCCTAAAGGCGCCAATGTACTTGGTACCGCCAAAATGTGAAGTAAGTTATCGGACAAGCTACAAAGTAGCTGCTGTTTAGTGTATAATAACCTGTTATAGTACATGTATTGGGGGAACGGCAATACAAAGAAATTGACGGGCTTGCAGATTAAGTTGTCAGAAAAACCACAGAAAAGGGAAAAATTAATCAAGTGTGTGCTTTCAGCTTTTAGTTTTAACTATTTACCTGTAAATTATTTGTAGATAGTAGAGTAGGAAGACAGCCAAGATAAAATAAAAATCTTACACAAGTGCTACATTAAAGCAGGTAACATATTTTACACAATCTGTAACACCATATTCTACAATTCCAAAAGAAATAATCATTTCGGTATCGGGGTTGATAAGTACGCCCAACATTCGCCCAGAGGTTGTACGACAGCGCGTAAATATTAGCAGTAAACTCTCTCCGTTGACGCTGCAGGAAATTGCCCAATTATGCACGCCATACGCTGTAAGTGGAAGAAAAAGACAGCTGGAATTAGAGGAAATGCATGCAAAAAGGCGAAAGTTGGACTAAATGGAAGACACTGCGACAATATGCGAACAATACAAAGATGTGTTAGACAAAGAACATCTTATTAGAGAAAGAGGAAAGGATTAAAAGATTATTTTATGTGCCGATGGACTGACTTGGATATTTCCGCGTTCTACAAGCTGTATGTATTTGTGGTTAGTAAGAAAGACTCTTTTTAGAATTTTAGAATAGTATTACATTGCTCTATATTTATAAAAGGCTATGACGCCACAACGACCTTGGAAAAGTAGCCGGAACTAGGTAGCCGAGAGCATAGCAAAGTGGTGATTTTACCTATATGAAAATGAAAATGAAGAACTTTTAAATTTTTTGAATAAATTTTGGTAGGAAATATTTAATAAATAAGTATATGTTAATGAAACACATATTTTCTAAATGATATTGGTGCTAAGGAAAGCTATTTTTATTAAGTTCTATAGTATGAGAGTGACGTAAAACCTTGATGCTACACCTTGAGTTGTAAAAGTTAATACATAAGCAAGAAATCCTTGATATAAGATCAAATCAAATAATTTGAGAGTCAAATAAATCGTGATGAAAGGTGGTATAATTTGCATGTATTTTAAATTCATACGGGTATAATTAAAATATTATATGTTAGATCCGACTGCAAGTTCAGTGTAATTGTATAAATTATTTTGGGGTGATGTAATCAAAAAGTGATTATACGGCATACCTGTTTTAACAAGTTTTTACAACACACCTTATGTTAATTAAATACATTATATTAAAAGTCGAATGTCGACGTGATTTGCATATATATTACCAGATAAAAAACACGAGGTTATATTCGACTGCATGCAAATTCTTAGTATTTTATCGTGACATTGAAATTGCGAGAAGTGAACGACTTCTTTTTTACAAGATTTTACCTGCAAACGTTTAAAAATTTGACCTCCATCATATAACATTTCGTATATTTTCTCAATTTTATTTTCTACTTCGTACAAAACGCAGCTTATGAGGAGAGCTAAAACACTCTTTACCACTTGCACGCGTTTGCCTAATATTAAAAAAATTCTTCACCGCGGCGTTTTAATTTTTAGCTTAACCTACCCCAGAAAAATACGAACCAACACGTGAACTCCATTTTCTACACACACAACATTTTTTAAAAATTTAATATTTAATATTTAACGTCGGGAACGCTGCTAAAAATTTCTTAAAAATATCTCCACCCCAGCGCACGCGCACCACCCCACGACAAAATCTAACGACCCCGCCGAACGCACACCCCAAAGACCTAACGACCCCCCGACGCAACAAATTTACACACAAAGACAATTTTGTTCTCAAAGCGGCGTATACATATCTTGCTGCACGTTTTGTTTCCCAAAGCGGCTTAGCTGTTCATATTGTTCTCGAATCGGCGTATACATATCTTGCTGTGGATCTCTGTTGCCAAAGCGGCTTAGCTACCCTACTGACGTCATTTAGTTCCCCGGTGAATCCTCAACATCGTTCGGTCGTCTTCGGAAACCTTCGGTATGCATTCTATAAGGAACATAAATCAGGTACGCTCGAGTAAGCTTTTTAGTTAGTTCGCTTACAAGTTTAACCAAAGTGCTATAGTGCGGGTTTTGTTTTGTACTAAAATGGTATCTGCAAACGTTTTTAAGTGCAACTCTTGCGGTGCTTCCTATACCTGGAAAAATGCTCTCAAACGGCACCAGAACAAATGTCGTGGTGCAACATCGTCCACGGTTAAGCTTATACATCCGTCGACGGCAAAGTACTTAAACTGTGGGTCTTGCGGTATCGCTTTTTAGGAGAATAGCTTACAGCGACACAAGGAAAAACAGCACGGTATGTCATTAAGCCGTAAACGTTCAGCTCCGCCAACTATTAACGGGCCTTGTACGAAACAACCACGGATTCTGTGTAAAGTGCGCGACATGGAGGTGTTAAAGTCTGCATACCCTGCTCATCTACGGAGCAACAAACATAAAAATGCATCAGTTACCGCTACTAACGACGATGGTGTAGAAATGGTAAGCACAGCGTTTAACATCCGTATGGTTAGCTATCACATAAAGAATATCAGTGTGGGCGATGGAGTGTCCGAGTTTCTTTGGAAGCAGAAGGAACGATTTATTCGATTACTTAATAAAAAAGAATACAACATACAACAATAAAAGTCGATTGCGAACTCTACGGCGTTTACACCAAAATAGGGGAAGAGACTACCGATGTGAAATCCTTTAACACAAAAAGTATGGTTATAACGTCTTCTAGTAATCCGGAAAATATGTACAAGGTCTTAAACGAAACCATGTAAACACCGACTTTATTCCCAATTAATAAAATCAGTTTGTCGGGCGAGGGCAACAAAAAGTACATCATGCCTAATAGCATAGTAACCTAATTAAGGTAGGTCAGTAAGCAATATTTAATTGCTATTAATTGACTTTCATTTAGCGTACTTTCCTATTGTAATAACCGCATTTGTTTGGAAAAGAAATTATAACAGCTTTCTTAATTATTAACCAGCGCATTACTTTGGAAAAATTAATGTTTTGAAATACAAATAAATTATTAAAATTTTGTGTCCTTATTTCTTTGTATTGGTTAAAGGACTGTAGATATTAAAAAGGAAAGGTGATTAGGAATTGATCTTGGTAAGAAATCTTAAAATCAGGGTAGCTCCCTGAAGGATGATGATATCTAAAAAATTCTTAGAAATTCGGGTAGCTGAGAAAAATCTAATGTTAATTGATACCAAACAAGATAGGTTTATCGCGAAAGATGCATTGGTTACACAAAGAAAACTATTTGTTAGGTTTGCTTATAGGTAAAGAGCAAAATGTAGAGGTTTGAGAGCTTTAAAATGTAACTTTGCAGGGCGTGGTCCGATTTCAAATCTGTTTGCAGATTCGGGTTGTGCGTAAAATGTATTGCATGTATAAAAAAATTTATAAGAACGCTCAAAAGTCGCTACAGGTAAGAAATCTTAAAATTAGGGTAGCTCCCTTGGGGATGGTGCAATCTGAAAAATTCTTAGAGATTTGGGTAGCTGAGAAAATTCTAATATTGATTAATACCAAACAAGATAGATTTATCTCGAAAGATGTAATGGCTAGACGAAGAAAACTATTTGTTAGGTTTGCTTATAGAGCAAATAGCAAAATTAGAAGATCAGGACTTTAAAGGGGTATAACTTTGCAGGGCGTGGTCCGATTTCAAATCTGTTTACAGATTCGGGATGTGCATAAATTTCTAAGCTAACAAGATGTATCGCATGTATAAAAAAATTTATAAGAACGCTCAAAAGTCGCTACAGGTAAGAAATCTTAAAATTGGGGTAGCTCCCTTGGGGGTGATGCAATCTAAAAAAATCCTAGAGATTCGGGTAGCTGAGAAAATTCTAATATTAATTGATACCAAACAAGATAGGTTTATCTCGTGGGTGGAAATGTGGAGAAAGATTTATCTCGCGGGTGGAAAGAATGCGGGTGTGATGTAATCAAAATGGTTGTGGGGGTGTCCAAGCAAGGAGGAGAGCAAGGAGGAGCCAGGAGGAGATTCTTAAAAAATAAGACTTTATAGTGCGAATTTACATGTAAATTTGGTCCAGATGCTGGGGGAAATGAGGATGCTGGGGGAAATGAGGCAGTGGGATCCTTAATAATGGTCTACTGATAATATTTTCGAATAATGTTAATTGTGTGAAAGCATTTACTGAAAAGTAAGTGTTGGGGGGTCTTGCCAGCCACAGACTGCTTAACCCCCTTCACTGAATCTTGGTGAAATAGAGCATAAAATTAGAAAGCAATAGAGAAGAAACCGAGCTGTATAGAGGTTGCGTGAGGATTTCAGGGAACGTGTAGGCTAGCTCAGAATATAGATAAGTGTAGGTACCTGTCCAACCAGTTTTGAGATAGAAATCCTAAAACGAAAAAATAAACGCAAATAAATCTGATGATTATTATAAACAACTACATGTGTTGGTTGTGAAATATTTGCAACCAATGTTGACTGTGCGAAAAGATGTATTGAAAAAAGAATTAAATCTGTAAACGATCAAGTGCTGGGGAAACTTGGCAGTCACAGGCTGCTTTCCCCGCTTCGCAACCTTACATGTGATTTTCCAATGCTCCACCCGAAGGTACTACATTGGCCAGGAAGCGGGTTCCTTTACCTGGAAAATTTGGAATTTTGCCGAACCCTTGCTGTTCCAAGCAAGGTAGGGATCTATAACGTGCATGACAACACTCACTCACGGGACTTCCATTTTACCTCTCATCCGAACGAGGGTGTATTTTTGTGAAAAATGCTTGGCCAACATTTTTTAAGCGGACCGTGTCGGGACTCGAACCCGGGACCTTGGGCGTAGTAGTCACACACATACCAACTACGCTACGGAGCCGCCCTCTCTTTACAACCTTACATGAGATTTTTTAATGCTCCACCCGAAGGTGCTACATTAGCCAAGAAGCGATTTTTCTTTACCTGGAAAATTTGAAATTTTGCCGAACCTTTGCTGTTTCAAGCAAGGTAGGGATCTTCAACGTGCGTGAGAATACTCACATACCGGACTTCCACTTTACCTCTCATCCGAACGAGGGTGTATTTTTGTGAAAAATGCTCGCTTACCATTTTCAAGCGGACCGTGTCGAGATTCAAGCCCGGGACCTAGGGCGTAGTAGTTACACACATACCACTACGCCATGAAGCCACCCCCTCCTTCATAACCACTGAATGTCGGAGAAATAAGGTATATAATTGTAAAACTATAGAAGGAAACCGAACTGCATCTAACAAGAAAGAACAGCGCCTATGATGAAAGACAACAAACATAGAAACAAGAAGAAAATTGTTGAAATCATATGTGTGGAGCACAGCACAGTACGCCTATGAAATACGGGCAGTAGGAAAAGCAGACAGAAATGCTGTGCGTCAGATGTGTGAGGATGATAGCACGGACAAACAAAGTTAATAACAAATAGGTTATAGGTTGTTTGAAGTCAAACAAGGAGTAAAACGATGGTCAAAAAATTAAAATCGGACTACTGGATTCGAGATACGCTTAAACGAAAAATCTGTCAATTTGGCAGCCACTTTACAGTATGGCGATTAAACGGCCATGATCTGGACCACGTGACCAATTTTTTTCAATACTTCCATAGGTGTTTAACATAGCCCCGCAACGAAACTCCGGGGACGTACAATTGCAACCAGCAACAAAGTATCATTGTGCCACTTGAAAAACGAAAGACGTATATATTGACTGTTGCGCTATTCACCCCATCCGCAGTAGGGATGGATTCGGGCCGGGCCGGGCCGGGCTTTTAGATGTGGCCCGGTTCGGCTCGAAATAATTTGCTCCGGCCCGGCCCGGTGGCCCGGCCCGAACCAAAACGCATCGGCCCGGCTTGAGGCCCGGCTTGAATTTCGAGCCGGGCTTCGGGCCGGGCCGGGCCGATTCGGGCCGGAATGTAACTAAAACCTTAAGTGATGTATAGATTTTTTAACATCCAAATGGAAAGTATCATTTGTTAATATATGTATTTTCAGTTGTATAAAAATACTTCTTTAATATTATTATGCTTTTCTACAAAACTTGAATATATCAACTTTAATAAATTATAGTTTATAGTATCATTTTAACCTCGAAGAATCCCAAAGGTATTTGGAGATGATGCACACTTGCACAGGCAATCCAAAATAGAAGGTGGTTTGCGTCAAACTTCAACCTTAAGTAACAAAATGCATTTTAGAACTCATGTACTACTAGTATATAGTGACATTATTAAAAGAAAGTATTCAATTAATTATACATCCTGCAGAGTGTCAAATAGAAATAAGTTTTCCACATGTTTAAAAAAAACAAAACTTTTTGACCCACCAGCGTGCTGCTTGTCGCTTGGATGGGAAAATTTATTTTGTAGCACTAGATGTGTAACCTTAATACCTTATACATTTGGTATCTATTGACTTATAAAACTCGATTACCAATGTACATTTAAAAATAGTTATATTTTTTAAATGCTTGAAGAATTATGCTTCCGACTATAGTGATTTTTAAAAAGTGCATTTGTGGGGATATTAAGATTGAGACGCAGAAAGTGAAAACTTTTAAACTAAATTTGTATTTAAAAATCGAACCTTTTGCCCTGAATAGAAATCAAACCTTGAGCATGTGGTTCGGTTTGAAAAGTTTACCTACCAGTGCGAATGTTCAGTTAGAAAAAAAGTCTGGTTCGGTTAAAAAAATCGAACCGAATCTATAACCGAACCGTACCTATATTATATTGATTCTTACATTCACGTCCCTTTTTACAATTCTCACTCGATATCCCGAAACTTGTTATAAAAAAACGTAGTCCTGTGAGATTCTACATTTTATATATTAAAACCCAATTTTTATTTCCTGAAATTATGTATATAAGCAAGCTATATAAATTTACTTATTTAAAATTGGAAAACCCCAAAATAAGCCGCATATAATAAGAAAAAATTCGACGGATGGAAATTGAGGAAAGAAAAAGATGACGGAAAGTATAGGTTGTACGTAAACCAGCCGCGAGATAATGCATAGGATAAGAAAACTGCATTTATTTGAGCATGTACTTTATTTATGTATGCACAGTAATTTGTAAATAAAGTTTGAATATTTTATGTGGTATTATTATTATGTGTTTTATAGTAATTTTTTCATATTGGATTAATGAAATAACTGGCAACGTGCTTTGTCTGCCGAGAGTTCGAAACTGCAAACATATGAAAAAATTAATTAGTTATCACTTTACATCTACTTACTTTCACTATAATTTAGACAATTCGAATGCAATATAAGAATTCTAAACAGTTTAAAGGATAATAATTAATTTCTCTTTTCAGCTACTTTTTTCAGTTTTACAGCTTTTTTATCCGTTGGTTTTCTGCGGCTGTTTTTACAGGTTTTGTTGATGGTTTTTTATTTAGGTTCACTTAAAAGCTTTTACTATGCTGGCGATTGCAATAAAACGGAAGTAGAAGATGTTCAATTAAAGCTATTAATAAAATAATAACAAACATAAAACCAATTTAAAAATGAGGTTTTTTGACCTGACACCTTAGCAGTGTAGTTACTACACACACGTGTGGTATATTTTATAGATAAAACAGGCATTATTGAATAACATTGTATTAATTGTTACAGTTTTAAGGTTAATTATATCGAATTTTCTTAACTCTTAAAAAATGGAAAAGGAGGTTTTACACTTACCTTGCACTGCAACATTTCCGAAATGGTTCTTTGGTGAGACACTGTACTAGATCTACCTGCAACTACATTTTCAGCTCGGTCCTCAGTCTGCGGATAGAGATCTCGATATTCTTTTAAATGTTTTATTTTTAAATGCCCTTTACGATTGGATGTACTTGAATTTTTCACTTTAAGTTCTTGATCGTACTTTTTCTTTTGGCATATCTTACATTTTGCAGTTTTTACATTTTTTGAAATTGGGGAAACTCAAAGACTTACTAAATTTGCTCCGCGTTTTAGAATTGTTTGACACTAATTATGTGTTGTCAGTTACCGATTTACTTCGTCGAGGTTGCTAATCTGGATCCTCCACACTATCCTCATTATTGAAATCCGATATTGTGATTGAAAACGGATAGCTCAAGATTTAGAATCTTGGTTATAATATTTTTAAAACAGTGCACTAAATAAAGAAATCTTTATGATATAAATCAGAGTGCATAAACGAAATTCAGCTTATTTATATTTATCAGGAAAAAATCCAAAATAGTCGCACCTGCAATAAATTTATGTCTCATGGGTCAAGCAACTTTAAGTGCAAAGGAAGTGAAAAAATTGCAAAACACTACCAAAATATGAATAAATTCCAGCATGAAACACAGGCGCATGCCGCCTAATGCGTAAAAGGGATAATAAAACCGTTTGAAATAATAAATCCAAATTTACACGGCTTTTGTTGAAGCACGCTGAAATCAGGTACATTTTTTGATGAAAATAAGGCGTAATGGGATTGAGTTCGATGGAGCAAAAACCTCTAAAATTGAACTACTACCGCATGTACCAACTACTACAGCTGTTTAAAATATGCGACCTAAAATGCAAGTTATAAATTTTATGGGTATCCATTATTAGCCTAAGCTCTGCAGATAGCAGCAGCTAGAGACGCCTCTGTTAAAATAACATTTACTCTATTCCGTTATATTTGTATATACCCTTTATAATATCACGATTTTTCTTTATATCTTTTTAGGAGCCGCAACATAGAATATTATTTAGTATTTACATTTTAATTTTCTATATCCATGTTATTTAAAGCTATAAAAACCTAATCGCATTGTATTCGGTATGTTTTTCAACAAAAGATACATTCAAATAATTAAATATGATTGAGCTAGTTTTTTGTAATCGTGAGTTTTTAATATTTTTTCATATACAGAGTGGTTTCGATTTATTCATAAATAATCTTCAGTGCGGGGCCACAATATTCAGTTAATTAATAAGTATAATAAAATACACCAGCTCAATTAACATACGTTGCAATAAATACTCCTTCAAATTAATTAAATATAACACGGACAATTTCTATTTCAAATTTCTTGAAAAGTTAAAGCATAATTTTTTTTCTCTCTTTACTAATGCACGCCCCACGTTGTTTGGGCGTCAGTAAAGCGTTTATTTTTTTTGAGCTTTTTTGTTGATGGATAAAGTGAAGCTTTAATTATTCGCGGCTAAGTCTGGGAATTACCCCAAGGGTGAGCAATGAGAAAAGGGTGTGGTGATGGTCTAAACTCTACAATAAACTAACAAAAGGAAAATGGGTTGAGCGCCACTGTATCTGTATGAACGATAACACTAAAGATTCATTACCCCTATGAGAAGATACAAAACTCACGGGATGTAAATGCAATAAAAACTTACAACTTACTGAACGGATGTATCTGGAAACCTCTGGAACATGCTTACGACCTCTCCGATCTCGATGAACCTGGAAGAAAAAAATACACAACAAATTCTCTATTAGAAAGACACAGTTTGTGCTTCCCAATAAAAATACATGCCAATAATTACAGGTGGATAATATTGAGATTACCACCCCAAAGATATTTAAATCAAAAATAAATACCTAGAACAAACCAGTTGTAGCATATCTGGGCTTTTTAAATTACTTCAGCCTCGTATAATTTCATAGATCAACAAACTTATTTACTTTAAAAATTTAGTAAATTTAATTATGCATGGAATAAAAAAACTTGAGTCTAAAAATGAAATTTAATATAGTTTCTCTTTCTTGAATTTTTTCTTTAAATATGTTTACAAAATGAACAAATAAAATCGAGTTTTCAATACATCTGTCTTTGACATAACAGAACCTTAAGTTAATAATAATATATCAAAACAAGTTTTGCCACCAAGCATTCAGATCTGAGTATTGGTTCACATATGTGTCTCAAACATTATTTCTAAAAAAAATCGAATCACATGCAGTTAACTTAGACAAACAACTTTTTATTTATATCTGGTTTTAGAGGCTTATTAAAATTTTAATATGAGTAAATAAATTTTTTAAAAGTAAGAAATGGACTTTGAAATATCATATTGTTAGCAAGTGAATTTATGCAAATTTTACAAAACTATTACTGTAGTAATTCGTGGCTATTTTCTCACACGCTGTTCTATACATACAAAATTTAACTTAACCAAACGATCCTTGAAAATTATATAAGTAAGCATTCACGAATTCTCACAAATAAAGCAAAAAAGAAGATTTGATACCTGTAGGTGTTGATGTTTTCAAATCTAATTATTAAACGCACGACGTACATGCTTCAAAATGTGTTCATCAAATTGTTGTGACGAAACTTTAAATCACGGCTGTACTTGCACTGATAAATGAACAGCTTTCCAACCTCGGATTCAACTATAATACCGTCATTCTAGTCCATCATTTTAATTCTTCATTCTGTCATACGCTAAAGGGATGAAAATAGTTTATAAGTTATTTAGTCAAAGCGAGCTTACCGTTAACAAATCCTAGCACAATAATAATAAGGGGCGGCGCGTTTCATTGCCTTGCCGGTGTCACAGGAGTCTGGCGCTTCGTACCGTGTCCCAAGGCAACTCGTCCCCCTATTATATCCACCCCACGCCAATTCGTAGGCCCCACTTCTGTAAAGAATGGAGATTCATCCTTCTTAAGAAAACACACTGCCAACTCGACTACATTTAGAAAAAGCAATGGCCGTCCTCGTTAGTACGACACCTTATTTGCGTGGCGCAATACCTCGTGACTAGTACACGCACGCGCTATCCTAATTCTACCGAATGAAGAGGAAGAATTCGCCTGTAAGGTAGACAACACAAACTACTAGACTCCATATAAATACGTTCCTTGAAAATTATAATATTATTAAATACCTCCGTGCAAAGCATTTAAGTTATTTAAGCGAACATGGTTTTCCGTTTTCAGATAGGATTGTTTCTTTTAGACATTATAGCATCAAATACGAGAATTAAATACCACAGAATAAATCTATGCTGAAGCGATTCTTACAAACATGGTGCTATAGAATATATATTCGTTACAAAGTGGAGAGAAGTGAATATTACTTATCGAAAAATAAATAATCGAAATTCACAAATCGGTTGAAATCAAATCATTTTTGTTTTCGATTTACTTCCATTATCACACACTTACCAATATGTGTGTAACTGTACCTGGGCGATGTATTAGAAGGAGCGTTAATTATAATTTTGCTTAAGAGGCAACTAAAGAAATCATTAAATGGAGTCTTTTACTAAATCAATAAATTTTATATAAACTTTACATAAACTTACAGAAACTTTATATAAACTTCGGGCCGGCCCGAAATAGCCCGAAAAGCTTGAGCAGTCTGGCCCGGCCCGGCCCGGGCCCGACACGTGCTTGGCCCGGCTTGGGCCCGAAAAAAATTTTATCGGCCCGGCCCGAAGCCCGGCTTGATATTCGGTCCGGGCTTCGGGCCGGGCCGGGCCAAAGCCCGGGCCCGTGGCCATCCCTAATCCGCAGTCATTGGCTCTATCCAGTTTTGTTTATCAAATTGTTTTCTGTTCCCGTCGCGTTTACCAACAAAGCACAGCTCTCTTTAGCACGTTCCAGTAAACCTCGACTTGATTATTTAAGCTGCATTCTCAAAAAATTCAATTCCAGGTTAGGCTACACAAGCAATTGACGTTTACAGAGCCCGCCGTTACCTGGACAAATTCCTAGGCGCCTAATGCATCTAATACATACTGTAATAGTTTTTGCTTTAATATTTCCTCTTTTGCTTGGGAATTAAAGATGTTACCCCTTTTATCTATCCTTTGCTCTGGTAGGTCAAAGGCGTATTACCTATCAGAAAGGAGAGCCTAAGTGACACATAATAAACGGTTTTAGAAAAAGGTAGAACTTAACTACGGCATAGCTCGGGCACGACTCCTACAGTGGGCATGAGAGTGGTTCTAGGTTTGTTGTTTACATGTTGTTTACAAATGTATTGGAAAACAAGAGTGCACTGCCTCTAAAGGCAAAACAATATACAAGAAAAGAGAGATAGAAACTCTTATGCATAGGAGATCAAAACAAACACCCCGAGGACACCCAATAACGGTCCCCACTAAGAAATTGCACTTGAAAAAAAAGTTAAAATTAGTAAATACAATGAGATCACTATTTATAATCAAATACAAGCAATAGTGCTATTAGAAGAACCAGAACTTCTAATAACTTGTGTAAGACAACCAAAAATAATAAGAGTATTACATAATAAAGGATTTCTATTTCTCAAATAAAATAAATTCTTGATTTTCACTTGCAGGTCTCAATAAATATATTCAAGAATAATCTTAATATAACGGCTGAGTACAATCACTTAATTTAATTATTATCATAGAGAGGGCACATATCATTTGTATGAACCATATCAACGTTCGGATCCGAATACCTAACAGATGGTTAGTAAAATTTTAAAATATTTAAGATCATCTTGAAAACATAACTTAATTATTTGCCTTGGTATAAACCTGGTAACATAGGTAATCATTTCAAACATATGCATGTACAAGCAATCTAAATTAATCTTAACTCAATTAAATATTTGTTGGAACAAACAATTTAGTTATCCAAAAACAGTTTCCTTACGAGAGAAGCTGGTCTATATTGTATGGACTTCCTTCAAAAGGAAAACTTTCCAACAATGAACTATATAATTTATTAAATGACTAATAACCGATTCTGTATAAAATTTTTAGAAATTGAAATACTAAATTCTTGTAACTAAATTTTATACATTAATTCAACGTTATGAGGTATTATATCCGCATCTACATGTTTATAACAATGCAGGTCATTAACCAAGTATTAGTAGGCATAAAAACAGCACCTACTTTATTAATCTAAATAAACGATAAACGTCTTTTGCCTTTCGTATAATTATCAGAAGTACACTTGAAATTTCAAATGTATCTCGAACGCCATTACAACTAACAGCTGTTTCGAAATTAATTAACCATTTTACGTATCTTCCTGGATTACCGCTGCAAATAAAGTCAAACTTCTTAACAACAATTTACGAAGGAAATATTTCAAAACTGATTAAGAACCGTATTGTTACTTTTATAGCGCAGTTCTTAAATAGCATGGCCTCTGTAAGAACTTGAACAATTTCTTGAGATTTACAGAGGACATAGTGTTCAGTAATATTTGCTTCAGAGGAATGTAAATTTTGGACGCAAGTGTAAAAAGACACTTCTACCACTGTGTTCAGGACAACATACAAATGTTAATAAGGGTTTTAGCGTCTGAAAATCACACAAACCACGATACACAAAATATGGCTTCGAGTTTATAATTTATCTAATGTTAATAATAAGACTTTAAAAGATATGAGAAACTTGAATACCATGGTTCAATCAATATTACTGCAATTTAGAGAATGCAGCAATTAAACTTGCTACAACACTGCGTATGCTATAGGGTATGGACCACCATAACACTTGCTTCAATTGAAATGCATTAAGGCTTACGAATTGTACAAATTCTCACTTTTTATTCCGTTACATTAATTTTCGTACTCTTAATATTAAGTATAAATAAACTTCTAAACATATACGTAGGACATTAAAAGATAAAAGTGAGAGATTAGAAAATAAGAGCTTTTCAATTAGATAAAGTGATATCACATAGCTATTGTGTCCTCGACAGCTACTGTCGCAATCAGCATCAACATTAGGTCTTGAGTTTTCGAACTGGTTAGACGCGTACCATTATTGTTTCCTATTTTGAACTAACCTACACATTTCCCTGAAATTTGCACAGTCTGCATCTATCACTATTTGATCTAGGTTTACATCTACCTCCTTATTCCTATCTCTGCTTGTAATATATCCCATACTATTCCCCAAAAATGTCTTAGAACGTATTCTGCCCTTCAATTTCTCCTATTTTTTTCCACAGATATCCTTGTTCATCTACTTTTTCTATAACCTATTAGTTATTAACTTTGTCTGTCCATACTATCATCTTCATACATCTGAAGCACAGCATTCCGAAAAGTTTTTCCTACTGCCCGTATTTCATAGGCATACTGTGCCATGCTCCACACATATGCTTTCAACAACTTTCTTCTTGTTTCTATGTTTGTTGTCTTTCATCATAGGTGTTGTTCTTTCTTGTTAGATGCAGTTTGGTCCCTTCTATTGTTTTACAATTATATACCCTATTTCTTCGACATTCAGTGGTTGTGAAGGAGGTGGCGGTTCCGTGGGGTAGTAGTATGAGTGTGGCTACTACGCCCAAGGTCCCGGGTTCGAAACACGACACGGTCCGCTTGAAAAATGTTAGGCGAGCATTTTTCACAAATTCACCCTCGTTTGGATGAGAAGTAAAATGGAGGTCCCGTGTGTGAGTGTTGTCACGCACGTTAAAAATCCCTACCGTGCTTGGAACGGCAAGGGTTTGGCAAAATTCCAAATTGTCCAGGTAAGACAAAAATCGCTTCCTGGCTAATGTAGTACCTTTGGGTGGAGCATTGGAAAATCACATGTTAGGTTGTGAAAGGGTGAAAGCAGCCTGTAGCTGTCAAATTCCCCCAGCACTTGAACATTTACCGATTTAATATTTTTTCCAATTTATCTTTTTGCACAGTCAACATTAGTTGCAGATATTTCACAACCAACACCTTTAGTTGTTAATAATAATCATCAGATTTACCTGCGCTTATTTTTCGTCATTAGGTTTTTCGTCTCAAAATGGTTGGACTTGTACCTGCACTTATTTATATTCTGAGCTAGCCTACGCAGTTCCCTGAAACTCTCACACAGCCTATATACAGCTCGGTCCCCCTTCTATTGTTTTATAATTTTATGCCCTATTTCACCAATGTTCAGTGAAGGGGGTTAAGCACCCTGTGCCTGCCAAGATCCCCCAACACTTAGACATTTGCCAAATTAATAGTTTTCTAGTAAATGCTTTCCCACAATTAACATTATTCGAAAATATTACCCAACTAATACTTGTAGTTGCTTATAATAATCATCATATTTAAATACATTTACCTTTTTCGTCATTAAATCATCCATTTTGGGAATGGTTGGATGCGTACCTCCATTGATTTCTATTCTGAGCTAGCCTACACATTTCCCTGAAATTACTACAACCTACATCTTTCACTATATGTGTGCAGTACTCTAACCTAGGTCTACCTATACTTCTCTTTTTTCCTATCTCTGCTTCTAATTTATTCCGCACTATTCCCTCATGCCGTAGTATGTGGTCTATCATCCTATCTCTCCTGTTTTTTACCGTTTTCCACGCATTACTTTCTTCCCCTACCTTCTTTAGTACCTCTTCGTTCTAAACTTTGTCTGTCCATGATATCTTCATCATATGTCTGTAGCACCACATTTCAAAGGTTTCTACCTTTTTCTTGACCACTTCTCCTACTACCCAGGCTACACAGCCGTACAGTGCTCCACACATATGCTTTAAGCAATCTTTTCCTTGTTTTTATGATTGTTGTCTTTGAACACAATAGTTGCATTTTCTTGTTAAATGTAGCACGGCCTTGAGATAATCTTTGTTTTATATCTTTTGCGCTTTTCACATCTTGCGTTATTTGGCTTCCTAGGTAGCAGAAATCCTTAGCATCTTATAAGTTCGTGTTATATATTTGTATTCTTGTTTTTGATTTATTTTCCCCTCCTTTGCATACTAGTACTTTAGTTATATTTTTGTTAATTTTCATACCGGATCTCTCTGTTACAACCGTTTCCATTTTATTAAGAGAAGCTTCTAACTCTTCCTAATGCTAATACCGCTATATCAATGTACAGGTTAAAAATTAATGGGGATAGCATACATTCTTGTCTCACCCCTTTCCTAATGTTTACTTGTTTACGTTCCTGCTCTAATTCTATTACTGCTGTTTGCTCTTTGTATAAGCCATGCACTATTCGTCTATCCCTATAACTCATTCCAATTTTTTTGAGTATTTCGAACATTGTTATCCATTTTACATTGTCAAATGCTTTTTCCAGATCTACAAACCCTATATATACGCTTTCCCCTTTTTCTATTGTTTTTTCCATTGTAACTCTCAGAGCTAAAAGAGCCTCCCGTGTTCCCCTGCTTCGCCTAAACCCAAATTGGTCTTCTCCTAGTATTGCTTCAGCTCGTTTTTCCATTCGTGTTTGTTCAATTCTAGTTAATATTTTTGATACGCGTACTGTCAAATTTATTTTTAGAAAATTTTCAGTTTTATCCGTGTCTTTCTTTTTTGGTATAGTTACTATGGTGTTACGTTTGAAATCTTTGGGTATCTCGCCTGTCTCATACATATAGCTTACAAGTTGAAAGAGACGTTCTGTTAGTGCTTGTCCAGCGACTTTTAGAGTTTCTGCTTGCACCTTATCTGTACTCAGCGCCTTACCATTTTTCAGAATCTTTAATGCTAATTCAAACTCATCTCTAAGTATAGGATATCCCAAGTCATCATCTTCAATGTCTGATTCCTGTTCTAATGCAGTTAGTTCCTCTCCTACATATAAATTTCCTATATATTCTTGCCATCTACCCACTTTCTCTACATTTTCTACAATAACGTTTCCTCTCACGTCCCTTATATTTTTGCTATACGGTTTTATATACCTAAAATTGATTCTAATTAGTTTATATGCTTCATATGTTTTTCCTACTTCCATCTTAGTTTGTACTTTTCATCAATCCATTGTTCTTCCTCTTTCCTGCATTTGCGAATAATTTACCATTTTATGGCTTTGTATCTACGCTTTCATGTTTCACTGATTCATTACTGTATTTTCGTCTTTCTTCTATTAAATTCAGGATATTCTTTGCTCTCCATAGTTTCTTATTTTCTTTTTGTGTATACCCCAAAATATCTCTAGCCGCCATGTATAGGCTGGATTTAACGTTATTCCATGCTGTTTCTACTTCCTTAGTATCAGATATTTTCTTAATATCTTTCAGCAATTCATCTGACTTTTTTTCGAATCATTCTTGAATATCATAATCTTTTAGTTCCTCTAAGTCAAAGTGCCTTTTTCCGTTTCTTTTTTTCAAATTTTTAAATTTAAGTGCGGCCTTCATAATTACGATGTTGTGGGCAATATCTTAATCTGCTTCTGGGTAGCTTCTACAGTCTTTTACTTGATTCCTAAACCGTTGTTTAACGAGAATGTAATCTATTTGATATCTTTCTATATCTCCTGGCATCTTCCACGTATATCGTCTTCTAGCAGGATGTTGAAATAATGTGTTTGTGATGTTTATACTGCTTTTGTCGCAAAATTCCACCAGCCTATTTCCCCTGCCGTTTCTTGTTCCTAAACCAAATAAACCTACTACTGCTCCTTCCCTACACTCACCTACCACTGCACTAAAATCTCCCGTAATTATTAAATTTTCATGTCCGTTTACGTATCTTAGTATGTCTTCGATATCTTTGTAGATCGCTTCTACCTCTTCGTCACTGTAGCTAGAGGTGGGCATGTAAACTTGTATTATTACTGTGTTTACCGGTTTAGATTTTAATCGTACCATGAATACTCTTTCGTTCTTTTGTAAGAAATTTTCTACACAGTATTTTTTTCCGCTTAACTATCCCCACACCCAAATTCTTCTTCTACTGAATTACGCTGAAGTCTCCACTCCAAAAATCCCCCGCCTCTGGCCACCGAACGTCGCTGATCCCTACTATCTCTAGTGCTAATCTGTTCATTTCAATTTTTAGATTATTTAGCTTACCTACTTGCTTCATGGTTCTAACAATCCACTCTCCGACTCGCAAAATGTTCCAGACTCTTATTCTTAACTTTCCGATTGCATCCTCCGAAATAGTCCCCACCCGGAGATTCGAATGGGGGACTATTTTAACTCCGGAATCTTTTACCCCAGAGAATGCCATCATTTTATTATAATTTGGGTACGCTGTATACTTGAGAGGTAATGTGGTGGTTTCCCGTTGCTTCCTACATCGCGGTAGCGTGTCTTAGACTGCCATGCCGATCCTTATAGTCTCTGCCAATCTAAGTACCGAAAGAGCCGCTGCCCTCTTTCGGGGACCTGTCTTAGTCTGGTTCCTCACCAACGACCCTACTACTTTGGTTGGACCTGTAGTTTGACTTTTTAAGCTCATTAGAACACGCAAGCCTTTTACCTGTTCTAGTAATCTAGAACTTCGGCAAGGTGCAGGTCCATTCGAAATGGACTGTTGCTAACGGTCTTACAATTAAATGAGTATTTTCACATTTTCAAAATTTTCCCTAAGTAATGAGCGTTTTTTTCCATAATTATAGGAATGCCCTTATAGAAGATGATCTTCAGACAATGGTAGTCTGTGATAGCTGGAAAACAATGGTTTTCAGGATGACCAATTTCTTTCGTAGGAACAATTAGCGTACGTTTCCTTGGAAAAGTGAATCATGTTAATGGGATTTTAGAAAATAAAATAAAGTGTAGCTTTGATAGGAAAGAGTTTGAAATGGATTTCACAAATGCACTTTTGGTTAAGTTGCTTAG
Organism: Platerodrilus igneus; assembly: GCA_036346225.1. NCBI lineage: Eukaryota > Metazoa > Arthropoda > Insecta > Coleoptera > Lycidae > Platerodrilus > Platerodrilus igneus. The sequence goes on along the minus strand of JARFIW010001135.1, from coordinate 1,737,635 downwards.
CTAAATAGAAGCAACAGAAGCGTAGCGCACCTAAAGCCATACTGTAATGCTACCAGTATGCGCAACTATTTAATTTATCTTCTGTGGACTAGTTGGCGAACCTAATGGTTGACAGAAAGCTTAATATTTTTCTTAAGGTAGTTTGTCAATTTATATTTGCCCAATTTAAGATAAGAGCTTTACAGAGAAAATATGTCGAAATTTAATCCTAAGCAATTTAAAGTTTAGACACTGCTGTTCAATATTCTTCCTATCTAGTTTTTTCCATACCGCATACTCAAGCTCTACATTCAGTAATACAAAAGTTATCCTATGCCTGCTTCTCCATAACTTCAAATTATCTTTGAGAATCGTTACCTGAAACGTTTTTCAAACTAAATTCTCCCATCAATTCGAATTTTATACAGCTACTGCGTTAGATTTATCTACACCAAGCTCACTTTATTGTATACAAAGAATAATGGAGTCTGATGCAATGAAACCGTTTAACATCAAACAGGCCGTGATCGATTAGGAAAGTATAAAAGTTTCTGGATGTGACACACATACAAAGCCCAACTAAATGTGGTTCGAGAGTTGGAGCATAAATTAAGTGGAAGCTAGATATTGGTCTCTAATGATTAGTAGTTGAATTGATATGCTACTGAGGCAGTTAGCCGAATTAGAGACGTGCAGATCTCAAATTTAGCTGGCACTTCTCCAAGTTTTGTAGTAGCGACAGCGTCACATTTTATACATTCTTGGCAAAAGAACAAAAAGTGTAAGCGTAAGAGAGCGCTTTGACATATTTAAAAATGTTTTGACTGGTTTTGGATTAATTTATCTAAAGCGTTACTAAAGATTCTACAACAGTTCTTGATAGGTAACTTTTATCCTTTAAGTGTTTGTTGGTCGAGTTCATGGAAGATTAATACAATTACTGAGAACGTTGTGGACACTAAACTCACCTAGTTAAGATACGGCATCATAGTAATCTGCACAATTAGAGCATACTACTTGATATGTTGCTTTTTATTTGAATTCTAGGAAGACGGTTTAATCAATTTATTAAAAATAATACTCTATTCATCGCACAGTATTATCAAGCATATCTTTACCTACAACTAATGGTTATAAAGACGTGCATATTTAAATTAATTTGTGGTTATGATTAACATGTGAAATTTAATAAATTACAATTAAATCCACTAATGTAAAGTGCTTTCTAATTGCTAATACATCAACTCTAGGAATTTACGTAGGAATTTTATTGCGGGTAAAATGAGCGTTAAGCGAATATATTTTTATTTGCTCTGAAGGGGCGGGGACCCCGTATCAATATAAGGACGCTTGAACTAATTGCAGTGATGCGTGAGTGGGTTCCTATAAATAATTATAAAAGAAACAGAATAATTTAAAATAAAAATAATAAACTAACAAATATAATAAATAAAAACGCTGAAATTCAAAAATTCTACGTTACACTATCACCTACCCTAAAAGGACGTTTCTATGTAAAAATTAATGGGCGTCAAATCATCTGTCACAGCAATTCCTTTTTGATATATTTCTATACAGAAGACAATTGTTCCGTAGGTCGCTCTTGCGTTGGTATTTTAAACTCTATAACTTTCTATCCTATCCTTCTGGAAAATATTTTACAAACACTTATTAATTCTATCACCATTAAAGAAATTTATCAAAATAAAATGCCGCTTCCAAATAAGATTTCATAGCTGGAGTAGCTGAATATCCTTGACAAAGATGTCTCTGTACCGAGTTTCTAAATAAAATCAAATAGAACTCAGTCCTACTAAATTCTATTAACTTAAAATAATATAAGTAAAAATACAAATATAGTTTCCAGAAAAAAAACACCATTTCTTAACTTCAAATCTGGCCAGGCATTGCTGGAAGAAGAACTCAAATGATCTAAAATCTAATCGATCAACAAGCTATTCATCCTCCATATTTTTTCTGTTTTCAATATTTACTTACATGACATTTATAAATCTCAATTATCGGAAATGCCCTTAGTAGTAACATAGAAAACGGTCAACTCCCCACATTTCCATGATACCATTTCATTGTCAATTCCAAAATACTGATTTTGTTTTTATGCTTTAACTAACACTAAATTCCACCACTAAAACTTTTACTCAATTTTCACAATTCCATTGCTAATTAGTACAACCAAATAATTATTTTTACTTCGATTAAGTCTTTACCTGGGGTTTAAGAAAAGCAGAGAGCAAACAGCTAGAAGCCTCTGAAATGTGGTGTTACAGACGTATGATGGAGATATCATGGACAGGGAAAGTTAAGAACAAAGAGGTACTAGAAATGCTAGGGAAAGAAAGAGATATGTGTAAAAGGGTAAAAAATAGGTGAAATAGGATGATATGCCACATACTAAGGCATGAGGAATAGTGCGGAAGCAAAGATAGGAAAAGAAAAGTAGAGGTAGACCTAGGTTAGACTGTTGCACACAGATAGTGGGCCGTGGGTATTTCAAGGAAAAGTGCAGGCTGGCTCAGAATATTAATCAATGAAGTACGCGTCCAACCAATTCCAAGATGGAAAACTAATGACGAAAAAAGTAACTATACTTGAACCTGATGATTATTATAAGCAACTTCAGGTATTGGTTTTGCAATACTCTCAACTAATGATAATTGTGCGAAAGGATTTACTGGAAAACTATTAATTCGGCAAATATCTAAGTGTTGGGGGATCCTTGGCAGCTACAGGATGCTTAACCCCCTTTGCATACCACTGAATCTTGGTGAAATAGGGCATATAATTAGGAAGCAACAGAAAGGGATCCAAGCTGTATCTAGGCTGTGGGAGTTTCAGCGAACGATGTAGGTGTAGGTTAACTCAAAATGGAAATAAGTGAAGGTACGCGTCCAACCAGTTTCAAAACGGAAAGTCTAATGATTAGAAAAATAATTGCATTTAAATCTGATTATTATTATAAACAAATACAGGTGTTGGTTTGAAATAATTTCAACTAATGTTGATTGTGCGAAAGGATATATTAGATAACTATTAATTCCGCAAATATTCAAGTGTTGGGGATCTTGGTAGTCGCAGGCTGCTTAGTCCCCTTCACATACAACTGAATATCGGGAAATGGGGTATATATTTGTAAACAATAGAAGGGGAACCGAACTGCATTACCAAGAAAGAGTAGCAGTTATGTTCGAACACAACAAACATAGAAACAAGGAGAAAATTGTTAAAAGCATATTTGTGGAACATAACACAGTACGGTAGAAGCCTTTTGGAATGTTGTGCTTCAGATGTATGAGGATAATGGTATGATCAGACAGATTTAATAATTGGTTATAGAAATAGTAGGAGAATAAAATATCTGTGGAAAACAAAAAAAATAGGAGAAATAAAAGGGCAGGATACGTTATAAGGCATTTTTGGAGAATAGTTGCGGGATATATTACAAGCAGAGCTAGGAAAAAAGAGGTAGAGGTAGACCTAGATCAGACTATAGCACGCATATAGTAAAAGATGCAGACTGTGTAAATTTTACGGAAATGTGTAGGATAGCACAGAATAGGAAACAATGAGGGTGCGCGTCTAACCAGTTCCAGGACTGAAGACCGAATGATGATGACATAAATAACAACTAATAGACATTTTCCGTTTATAAATGCTAATTAATAATTCTAAACGTTTGCTTGCAACCATTTCTTAAATTATCTAAAAACTGAAAATTTCCTTGCACTAGCACACCATAAAATTCTAATTTATTAAAGGAGTGACTCACCAAGTCCTACCCGCTTTTCTAACGGTCATCACGACATTTTGTCTACGCCCTACGCGTTTGTAAACTACCCTTCATCTACCTGCACATTTTACTTTTACATATTGACTTATCATTTGCCAAGGTCTAGTAATAGCAAGACGTTGGACCCATCAAAAGCGTAGGAAGTTTTTGTTCGCGCTTTTGTTGCTAACAGGTAAAACAACGTTTACATATATCACAATGTCGCACTTAATTTGCGGTCAATAGTAAGAATTTAGAATAAGATTGATAGATTCCGGCATCACCCGAAGTTGGATGATCGTGGTTTTGAATTAAAATTTGTTTACGTTGGTCTTTGGGTAGCACCAATTTCCAAACATCAGTTTCATTCGAGAAATCCGGTAGGGTTGGTTAAACATATTTATACAAACGATTCCGATCCTTTCGCTATTGGGAAAATTTAAGTAAATTGTCTAACATATTGTGCGAAAGGATTTACTGGAAACTATTAATTCGGCAAATGTCTAAGTGTTGGAGGTTCCCTGGCAGCTACAGGCTGCTTAACCCCCTTTACACACCACTGAATCTTGGTGAAATAGGGCAGATAATTAGGAAGCAACAGAAGGGGTACCAAGCTAGGCTGTGGGAATTTCAGGAAACGGTGTAGGCTAGCTCAGAATAGAAATAAGTGAAGGTGCGCATCCAACCAGTTTCAAGCCGGAAAACCTATTGACGAAAAAATAATTGCACTTAAATCTAAAGATTATTATAACTACAGGTGTTGGTTTCAAAATATTTTCAAATAATGTTACCTGTGCGAGAGGATATATTGGAAAACTATTAATTCGGCAAATTTTTAATCAGGGATTTTGTAGCCGCAGACTGCCTAACCCCCTTCACATACTTTACATGTGATTTTCCAATGCTCCACTTGAAGGTACTACATTGGCCAGAAAGCGAGTTTTTTTATCCGGAAAATTTGTAATTTTGTCGAACCCTTGCTGTTCCTAGCAAGGTAGGGATCTTTTGCGTGCGTGACAACACTTACACACGGGGCCTCCATTTTGCGTCTCATCCGCACGAGCGTGTAGTTTTGTGAAAATGCTCGCCTAAAATTTTTCAAGCGGGCCGTGTCAGGATTCGAACCCAGAACTTTTTGGCATAGTAGTCACACAAATACCAACTACACCAGGAAGCCGCCACCCTTCAAATACCACTGAATATCGGGGAAATAGGGTATATATTTGTAAACAATAGAAGGGAAACCAAACTGCATCTAACAAGAAAGAGCAGGGGCTATGTTCAAAACAACAAACATAGAAACACGAGAAAATTGTTGAAAGTATAAGTGTAGAGCACAGCACTATGAAATAGGGGTAGTAAGACAGGCACACAGAAAAACAGTAAAATCTTTTGGAATGTTGTGCTTCAGATGTATGAGGATGATAGCATGGACAAACAAAGTTAATAACAAAGAGGTTATAGAAACAGTAGGGGAATAAGGATACCTGTGGAAAACAAAAAATTATAGGAGAAATAGAAGAACAGGATACGTTCTAAGGCATTTTTGGGGAATAGTGCGGAATTTATTTCAAGAAAAAATGGGAAAAAAGAGTTACAGGTAGATCTAGATAAAACTATTGCACGCAGATAGTAAAAAATGCAGATTGTGGAAATTTTAGGGAAATGTGTAGGTTAGTTCAGAATAGGAAACAATATGGGTACGCGTCTAACCAGTTCCAGGACTGAAGACCTAATAATGAGGATGTCTAACACTCAGGGGGCAGAAACTAAAAGTTCTTTAAGATGATTAAATGCACATTCACATTTCTCTGTCCATTCTCAAGTACAATTTTTCTTTATTAAAGAAGTAAAGTGTTCAATTAAAGTTGCAAAGTTCTTAAAAAACGTCTATACCAAGAAGCAGTTACTAAAAATTGACGAACTTCCGTAACATATTTGGGAGAAGGAATATTTAAAATAGCTCGGACTTTTCCAGGATCGGGTCTCAAATCATGTTGATCAACAATGTAACCCAAGTAACGAAGTTCTGGTAAACAAAATTTATATTTATCAGGACTAATAACCAAACCAGCTTCTTATAATCGATCAAACACAATAGATAAAATTTTAAGATGGGTTTTAAAATCTTTGGAAACTACGATAACGTCATCGACGTATTGTAGAACGTAATCTGTGATTCAGCTATCAACGTGTTATTATTAGTCGTTGAAAAGTTGCCGGACCATTCGTAAGGTCAAAGGGCATCCGGTTAAATTGAAAAAGTCCACGCCCTGGTACGGTAAATGCGATAAAACCTTTATACTTCTCAAGAGGCACTTGCCAGTAGGCAGATCTAATATAATCCAGCTCAAATAACATGCATCGCGAAGCCGATCCAAGATAGCAGGAAGGTAAGGCAAATGGTAAGCGTCTTTAATGGTAACAGCATTTAATTGCCTATAATCAATACAGTAAGCATATGTGTCATCAGGTTTTCTGACTAAACACACTGGAGATTACCCTGCACTTTTACTGGGCTCCATAACATTATCTTTTAACATTTTATCCTATTCGCTATCAATAATTTGTTGTTTTGCAAGGGATACAGGATAATATCGTTGCTTAATTGGTTTAGTATTTGGAAGTATTTCAATTTCGTTTTGTTGTAGTACTGCAGTAGGAGGAATATAGGCATTCTGGAACCACATTTTCCTCCAGCATCCACATTTTCCTCCCACATTTTCCTCCAGCATCCACATTTTCCTCACACATTTACATGTAAATCCCCATCAGGAGGGAAATGTGGAGATGAATCTCATAAGGAGGGAAATACGGAGAGGATAATGTGGAGATGAATCCCCATAAGGAGGGAAATGTGATAATGAATCTCATAAGAAGGGAAATGCGGAGAGGGAAATGTGGAGATGAATCCCCATAAGGAGGGAAATGTGGAGATAAATTTTCTAGGAGCAAATGCGGAGATAAATCTCATAAGGAGGGAAATGTGGAGATGAATCTTCTAGGAGGAAATGTGGAGATGATTCCCCATAAGGAGGGAAATGTGGAGATGAATCTCATAAGGAGGAAAATGGGGAAATAAATCCATAAGAGGAAATGCGGAGATGAATATTCGTTTTAATCGACTAGCCAAAGCATCTTTCGAGATAAATGAGCATCCTCATTTGCTCCCACATCTTGACCAAATAGTTTTCTCCGGCTAGCCATTGCATCTTTCGAGATAAACCTACCTTGTTTGGTATCAATTAATATTAGATTTTTCTCAGCTACCCGAATCTCTAGGAATTTCTTAGATTGCATCATCCCCCAGAGAGCTACCCTCATTTTAAGATTTTTTGCGGACAGCAATTTTATGGCCGTCCTTATAAATTTTTTACACATACGACACATTAAGTTAGTCTAAAATTTTACGCAGAATTTGAATCTGCCAACAGATTTAAAATCGGACCATCCCTTACAAAGTTACACTTTTAAAGTCCTGAACCTCTAAATTTTACTTTTTGCTCCCACATCTAAACCAAATAGCTTTCTTTGACTAGCCATTGCATCTTTTGAGATAAACCTATCTTGTTTGGTATCAATTAATATTAGATTTTTCTCAGCTACCCAAATCTCTAGGATTTTTTTAGATTGCATCATCACCCAGAGAGATACCCTCATTTTAAGATTTTTTGCTGATACCGATTTTATGATCGTCCTTATAAGTTTTTTAACCGTGCAATACATCTTGTTAATCTAGAATTTTATGCAGAATTTGAATCTGTAAACAGATTTAAAATCCAAGCACCCCCTGCAATGTTACACTTTTAAAGACTCCGAGCCTCTAAATTTTTTGCTCATCTATGACATATGCTTTAACCAACTACTTAGGGGTATTAACACAAACAAATTAAGCACACAAAAGTTTAATAATTTATTTTATCCGATTTACAGATTAATAAACTAATTGAATACAATTTTCACAAAGTATAACATGATTTTCTTTGTGTAGTCGAATCCATGCAGTAAGTACACATTTTCTTCCAATCGAAGTATGAGAATATTATCATAGAATCTGCACACATACCACTACAGCAAATAACTTGGATGGCAGGTTGAAGACCACCATATAAGTCAAAACCAACTTCTATTATATGGTGGTGTGAATTTGCCAAAATATGGAGTAAGCTATCGGACAAGCTACAAAATAGCTGCTGTTTAGTGTATAATAACCTACTACAGTACGTGTATTGGGGGAATGGCAATACAAAGAAATTGACGGGCTTGCAAATTAAGTTGTCCGAAAAACCAAAGGAAAGGGAAAAATGATAAAGTACGTGCTTTCGGCTTTTAGTTTTAACTATTTACCTGTAAATTATTTGGAGATAGTAGAGGAGGAAGACAGCCAAGATAAAATAAAAATCTTACAGAAGTGCTACATTAAAGCAAGTAGTACATATTTTACACAATCTGCAACACCATATTCTACAATTCCAAAAGAAAGTCATTTCGGAATTGGGAATGATAGATACGCCTAACATTCGTCCAGAGGTTGTACGACAACGCGTAAATATTGGTAGTAAACTCTATCCGTTTACACTAAAGGAAATTGCCCCATTATGCATGCCATACGCTGTAAGTGGGAGGAAAAGACAACTGGAATTAGAGAAAATGGATGCAAAAAGGCGAAAATTGGACTACATGGAAAACACTGCGACAATACGCAAACAATACAAAGATGTGTTAGACAAAGAACATCTTATTAGAGAAAATGAGGAAGAATTTAAAGATTATTTTATGTGCCGATGGACTGACTTAGATCCAGGTTGTACAAGCTGTATGCATTTGCGGTTAGTAAAAAAGACTCTTTTAGTTATGTAGGTGTTCTTTTTAAAAGGTTATTCTAAAAACGTATTTATCAAAATGGTAGATAACAACGACGAACTAAAGAATGCGGCGTACACCACACGTAAAGGGGTTCCGTTAAACATTGTATATTTGCCTAGTAAAGGACCTTTCGGATCATTTAAAACCGAGGGTCTTACAACCTGTAACAACCATGTATTCCCAAAAGTGGTGGACATGCAACTACGCAACAGTGTGTGGGAGAATAAGGATTTCCTCCAATACCGACAAGAAGAAGTCGATCAAGCTAACAAGATACGTATGCAGGATATAGTGGGAACGCTGCGATTAAAAGATTGTCACAAGCTGCAAGAATTACACGAAGGAATGGATCTGGTTGTCGCCGGAATCAAAGACTTTAAATATAGAGGCAAACTTCGGTACATTTTACAATTCGAAAACCTAGACGGTCTTTATGTATCAAACTATTGGTTAGAAAAGGAGATAGAAGACTTGGGTGTCGATTTAAATTTTAAGCTGCGAATAAAATTAGATAGTATTAAAACCACTCCAAACAAACATAAAGAAAGGACTGTCTTCTGTGTATAACTTTGTATTAAAATTAAGTTTAAATGACTCCATGCTTGGTATTAAATGTTTTTACATTTTTTTATGTATAGTGTCAGAATAAACATTTGATAATAATATACAACATTGTTTTTTATTTATAAATGCTGTAATGTTACCACGAAATAGCAGTCGCACAGAGAGGGGTGCGCATGGCCAGCACGCATGGGCAGGGGTGCGACGCGCAGGGAGTGCGCATGGGCAGAGGTGTGCATGCGCAGGGGTGCGCATGGGCTGAGATGTGTCTGGGCGCACATGAAGGAAGCGGATGTTAACAGTCACCAAGCATCCAATTCTTTATTTGGATGGTATCGAGTACTTGCTTGCGTATGTATCCGGAGTAAAAAAAATACGATTTGTACACGCAACTTATTAATAAAATTAGTTTATCGAGGGAAGATGATAAGCGTAACGTCATCCTGGGAGCACATCAACATACACATGGGGGAAGGGCATACAGATATAAATCTAAGATAGTTGTACAGACTTTAATGGGGGTCTAGTATTAGAATTCGTTGGTACAAAAGCCGAGTCCTACTGTATTGTAGACGAGAAAGACACGATTAAAAAAGATTAAAGAGGTCTCACAAAATGTAGTTAAGAATATTAATGTAGATAGTTTTAAGGACATTGTACATAGAATAGTCTGTAAACGATTAGAGTAGAAGTGAAAGTTAAAGTGATACATCCGATATTATAGTTGTAGTGCGTAAGCAAGAAGCTAATTAATTTTCACCGATGTGAATAGACTGGTTTGAAGTGTACCTTGAGGTCAAAACGACGTTGGGTTTCTCCTAATTTAAAAGTAAACTACCTAATTACACCAACCAGGTATAACAACACCGTGTGATACAATATAATTCAGTTTCTGTTTAGCCTACCGGTTGTTTCGTGCGTGCACACAAATGGGGTACAATCGGTACATATCCGAATAGGAGTAGCTCATATAAAAGGGCTGTTCGCGTAGAAGTTATTATTTGTTGATTGTACAGTTTAAAGAGACGATATAACAAATATATATAAAGACCTTGGGGAGGTTATTCAAAGATTCGCAATGCTCTACGAGTAAAAAAAGCAGAATGTGGGCAACGCTTTTCGATAGAAGGAGAAAAATGTCTTATGTGTTTCTCTTTGTCATAATGGAAATTAAAGCCTACTACGATCAAAACATAATTATGTGATTTTTAGTGTTTTGATTCAATCAAACATAGCCATTGGAAAACTTTTGGAAAGGGTTTTTGTCAGCATTTCAAAAATGTAAAAATCCAATATGGCGGCTATTTAAAAATAAAAAGTTGAACATCGTCACGCAAAATCTAGATGCCCTAGACAAAATCTGAGTTGAAAATGTGAAGCGCAATGGGGAATTACCATGATGTACCAAATTTGAACATTCTATTTCAATTAGTTGACCAACTACAAGCAAATAAAGAAATTGTCAATTTTGGGTTTTTTGCCTCTATCTAGTAACCTATAAAAATTTTTTGAAATTTGAAAACTGATCTGAGATACCCTTATGATTATGCAACTTTTGTCCCATTTAACCAACATCGTATCTCCTACAATTTCCAAGATCCCCATGTACTGCATTTTATACTGTACACACTGTATATTAGCTTGTTTATGTTATAAAATATAAAGTATACATTGGAATTGTTTAATTTTTCAAAATGTCCACGCAACTGAAATGGGTATCTAAGTTCTTATGAAAAGAATTATAACAAAGAGCGCTACATTTAATTTTAATAGAAATGAGTACAACTGCGTGTTTGAAACATACCTTTTAATTTAAAATTTTTTTGTTCAACTTCGATGATATTACATAAACCAAGATCCCGCTACTGCTTTCGAGTAACGGAAGTATTGTATTTTTATTGTATCCTAACAATACCATTATATATAAATAAAACCAAAACGTTTGAAGCCATATTTATATTTCAATTCAAATACTTAACAAGTACATTGCACATAGAAATATATTTTTATTCATTAAAACTAATACACACACAAAAGTCACTTTTTCCTCCTATTAATTGATAAATGTGTAGTATGCATTTCCAAATTTTAAACAAGATTTTTGTTTGATCTGAGTTTCGTATAGAGTGTAGCCTTTGGAACATTGTAGAGTGCGAGTACCACAATTAAATATCAACCAACTAGTTAGTAAGACAACCTATAGGTTAGGGGAATTTCCACCAAATTCACACCACCATATAATAGAAGTTTGTTTTGATTTATATGGTGGTCTTCAACCTGCCATCCAAGTTATTTGCTGTAGAGGTATGTGTGCAGATTCTACGATAATATTCTCATACTTCGATTGGAAGAAGTTGTGTACTTAGTGCATGGATTCGACTACACATAGAAAATAATGTTATACTTTGTAAAAATTGTATTCAATTAGTTTATTAAACTGTAAATCGGATAAAATAAATTATTAGACTTTTGTGTGTTTAATTACTTTGTGTTAATACCTCTAAGTAGTTGGTTAAAGCATATGTCATAAAAGAGCGAAAAATTTAGAAGCTCGGAGTCTTTAAAAGTGTAACATTGCAGGGGGTGCTCGGATTTTAAATCTGTTTGCAGATTCAAATTCTGCATAAAATTCTAGATTAACAAGATGTATTGGACGGTTAAAAAATTTATAAGGACGATCATAAAATTGCTATCGGCAAAAAATCTTAAAATGAGGGTAGCTCTCTGGGCGATAATGCAATCTAAAAAAATCCTAGAGATTTGGGTAGCTGAGAAAAATCTAATATTAATTGATACCAAACAAGATAGGTTATGTCGAAAGATGCAATGGCTAGTTGAAGAAAACTATTTGGTTTAGATGTGGGAGCAAAGAGTAAAATTTAGAGGTTCAGGACTTTAAAAGTGTAACTTTGTAAGGAATGGTCTGATTTTAAATCTGTTGGCAGATTCAAATTCTGCGTAAAATTTTAGATTAATGTGTCGTATGTTTAAAAAATTTATAATTACGGCCATAAAATCGCTGCCCGCAGAAAATATTAAAATGAGGGTAGCTCTCTGGGGGATGATGCAATCTAAGAAATTCCTAGAGATTCGGGTAGCTGAGAAAAATCAAATATTAATTGTTACCAAACAAGATAGGTTTATCTCAAAAGATGCAATGGCTAGCCGGAGAAAACTATATGGTCAAGATGTGGGAGCAAATGAGGATGCTCATTTATCTCGAAAGATGCAATGGCTAGTCGATTAAAACGGAGATTCATCTCCGCATTTCCCTCCTTATGGGGATTCATCTCCACATTTCCCTCCTTATGAGATTCATCTCCACATTTCCCTCCTTATGGGGATTCATCTCCACATTTCCTCCTAGAAGATTCATTTCCACATTTCCCTTCTTATGAGATTCATCTCCGCATTTGCTCCTTGAAGATTCATCTCCACATTTCCCTCCTTATGAGATTCATCTCCACATTTCCCTCCTTATGGGGATTTACATGTAAATGTGTGAGGAAAATGTGGATGCTGGAGGAAAATGTGGGAGGAAAATGTGAATGCTGGAGGAAAATGTGGTTCCAGAATGCCTATATTCTTCCTACTTACAGCAACCTAATTCGTTACCCATAATTATCAATTTTTCGGAAATAAAAGCATTTAATGAAAGGCGTTGCTCATTGTTTATCGGTTTTGTAAACACTAGCAAATTCAGAAATCTTGGGGTGCTTAGCAAAATGTCAAAGATATTCTTTCTAGTTGGGTATATTTTCCATTATTTTCCAAAAATCCACACCTAAACTTAAAGTGTGGGCAATATCAGGAACTACTTTTCGTACTTAGGCTCATCTTTGATTTTAGGAACCCCAAGTGTCTATACTAGCGATTGATGCCTTGGGACAAAACTTGTAATAATATGAGATTATTTTTAAAACTTTGTGTATGCAATTAATGACCTAACTAAAAATTGAGTCTTGGTATGTATCCTTGCTCTATGAAAATTGAAAATCCATTAATCGCTTAATCTTATAGTTTCCGTCATGCTTATTACAAAACAATACTCTCACTATCGCTGTCTCACTCTAATATCATAAAACATAATCAACATTACGCACTTGTGATGATATTTTAGGTTCTTGCGTATGTAAGACGTACGTACAATCATATGAAAAATATAGTCATCTAATTTTTAAAATTTGGTGGGCTTCCAAGTGGCGTATGCCCGGTAACTATGTTATATATCCAGTGACCCCCAAGTGGAGCCCATGCAGCAGTAAACCATTTCAATAATATTTCCTCAGAAATAGTTGTGTGATTGATATATACAAACACTAACAGATTCGCCAGTTAGTCGATTTCTATCAACTTTCATGAATATAGGTATATATTAGCACACTACATGCCTCCATTTCATATTATGGGAAATATATCAAAATATCAAGCGGTTGAAACGAGTGATTTATTGCATAATGCCCTTCGTGTCAAAGGTTACATTCCGCTTTAATATATATACGTCATTCTTGTATTAACCTTAGGCTAAGGTTTGGATACTAGCCTTATATATAGTTGCTAACAGTACTCAAAATGTATTACCGTGTTTGTATACGTTGTAAAGACGACACCGGATAAAAATTGCACTTACAGAATACGGGTATGTCATTTTATTATCATATCGGGTATGTCATCTTATGGATAAGACTATATGTAACCCACTTTATAAATAAAGAGAGTATTTTTCTCCAGCTTTTAATTTCACTTATTAAACATTTGATTGATATTGTAAGGCGAAACCAACATAATATAACAGTAAACTCCATATTCCATAGTAATACAAAGTTCTATGAAATATTTTAGGGTTATATCAAATGATGTGAGCTTTTATGCCTCTTACGGTTTACAGTTAAAGTGCTATTCTATTTACGGACACATGCTTGCTTTAAGTGACACAAATGGTATCACACAGTCCGTAACTACAGTTTACTCAACACACTGAATCGTTATCTATACTATCTTTCCACCTAAAATTGTCCTCAATATGAAGGTTCTTCCACTACTGCATTAGATGTCAAACTGAATCTATTGTACATTAAGAATAATAGATTTTGATGTGATCGATAAAGAGGATCTGAAGTTATACAAGAAATTAAAGTAAATAAGGTAGCATTGCAAGTGCAATGCGGTCTCTTGATATATGGTTACAACTTTGCTTCTAGCAATTTCGTTGATGTTTCAAGCTATTAACCGAAAACATTTTTTACTTTAGAATGGAAAATCTGCAACGCGTTGCGTTACCCTAACTCTAAATCAGATGAGCAAAAAAATTTAGTGAATTTGAATGGACAAATTAAATATGGGCACATTGCCTGATAGATTTCATGGATATGATTTTTTCTGGAAAGTATCAATTTTGCTAATCGGTCAAAGCTTTTTTATATTTTTATATTGAATTTAATGTCCTTAAGGAAATTGCAAATTGCCATGCTTTTTGAAAAACTAGAAATTGGTTTTTAGATATAAATCGTCTCTTGGCTACAACTTTGCTTCTAGCAATTTCATTGACGTTTCAAGTAACTTTATTTTAGGTCCAAAAATAAAACACATAACTTCACATTTTTAAAATTAATTGCTTGACATTCACATCCTTCAACAATAGTTCCTCGTATTTTATCGTAATCCAGCGACCGGTTGCTCAGTACCATGGCGACATCATCCACCAGGGTCCCTGCAGTGATGGCGATGGTCAGCAACACAAGAGACCGTTAACACTCAGCCATTCTGACTGGATGATAGCCGCTTTAAACCCATGTCAAACGCAGCCTAAGGGTAGTTATCTCGATGACAATTTAATGTCCAGGGATAAACTGGCCGATGGTATAAGTGGCCCAGGAACAGTTCACCCGACGCAAGTTAATGTCCAGTGACCACAAACCCGACGGCGTGACAATGGGCCAGGGATAGTTAACCCGACGACAATTTAATGTCCAGGGAACAACTAATCCTGACGGCGTAACAACCCAGGGATAGTTTACCGACGACAATTTAATTCCGAAAACAATCCCGAAGGCGTAACAAAGGGCCAGGGATGATTAACCCGACGACAATTTGATGTCCAGGAAAAAATCCTGACGGTATAACAAGGACCCTATTACATATTATCGAAGGTGACCCAATTTTTTATATGCTAGAACAGTTTCTAACGCATAAAATACTTTATTCTTCTTAAGGGTTTCTTTCTTCAACATCGCCAACGTTGATTCACAAGGTCGCTGGGTGTGACTCCACAACGATCGTAAATGAGCCAAGTTTTACTCCGTAGTATCGCCGGTAAACTCCTCAACAAACGGTCCCAGTTCAGTTAGTGCAATCTTAATAGCTCCATAGTTTGCCTCAGAAGCAAAATCATACGAATGTGGAGTAAAAGATTGATGTGTATCTATACGAATGGCAACTTGCGTGACTACGTAATTCTTCTATACCAATATCTGAGTCAAACCATCGCGAAGAAAACAAACAATCACTCCAAAAATAAATCGCTGGCAGGAACAGCACGATGGTATACAGTATAGAAATGAAAAAAAAGGAAAATAAATAGTATAGGGCGCCGTAGTTTTCAAGGTTCACTGCTGCGAGAACTAGAATTATCAGCGAAGATCCAAATCTGATAATATAGGGTGAAATATAAGCGAACGATTGAGTACATAACAAGAATCAAGGCGAAACGTTGAGTACACAAATTTTCACAATTTCGAGGCCGCGCATTGGGTATGCCAGATGTGTTAAAGTCAAACGAACTGGCCAGAGAGAGTCGCTCAAGAATGGCTCGCCCGAATTACTGCAAGAAAAGAGGACACGGAAAGAAAGAGAAGGTCGAGTTAACAGAGTGGAAGATTTGTGAGAGAGAGAGAGTGTAAGTTAAAACAAAACTGATGAACTTACAACCCGAACAGTGCAGTATAGAAACACAAAAAAAGAAATAAACAATAATTAAGTTACATGTAACGTACAAATAAAAAATGTTATATTTATCTACCTACATACGATGGCCTTACCTAAACTATTTACTAACACTACAGTGCAGGTGACGAGCTCGCCTTACAGGAATCTGTTTAACATAAGAAGGGAAAAAACTATGTATATCTGCTTCACCACCAAATATTTACTCAACTATTATATCGGAGGGATACCATTAGCTTAGTTATCAATCCGTATAAATCAACTGTTTTCAAATCATACCCTAATATAATTATCTTAATAGTTACATAATACAAGTAAGCTAGCCATAACGTAAGTCAGCAAAGCATTCGTTTTATACAAATTGATACTCTTCTACTCTTTACAAAATACAAAATAAATACACGGTATCGTAAGTTAGCAAACCAATCGTTTTTTAAATTGTTCTACTGTTTACATTATACAAATAAATAAACCGTAACGTAAGTTAACAAACCAGTGGTTTATAAATTTTGGCAGTCTTCTAGTATTTACATGCCATGGTAGCCCAGCCAAATATAATGAAACAAGATATGGAATTTTCGGCCAAGGACAGATGAGCATAGTACAGAGAATTATACGATAGCTGAAACCTACCACTCGAACTTAAGTTTGGGTTACCGATATACCCAAAATACGAAATCCGAAAACCAGGAACTGGTAGACGGAAGCGAGCCGGTAGCAGGAAGTCGGGCAACCATGCAGAAAAGTAAAGGTGTTTATTACACAAGAATTTGCATAACTACTCGTTTGAAATTATGATACTCTTTATAAGTGAATACTTCAACCAAACAGGACAAACTAATTTCCTTTTAAAAATGGTCACGGAAAAACCTTTCCAATAACATAACACAATATGTTTTGATAGCAGGATCGAACTTGTTTTTATTTTCACGATAGAATCGTTAATGCAATATAAAAGCTAATGTATGGAGCTCCCACTATACCATGTATATGCAACCTTACATTTGCAATATAAAATCAGGTATTCAACGCACGTATAATAAAATTCACTTTATATCAGGATTTTTAAAAAACCCATCCCAGTAAATTGAAATGAAATTTAAGTATAATTCGACATAACACGTGGCTTTATCAAATTACGAATTAAACGAAGTCAATTAACTGTAGTAAATATTGAATGTGTAAAGTATAATAAGCCGGTCGTATAGTATATTAATATTTCCAAACGTGAAAGCAAATATTAACGAAAACAAAATATTTAATTAGAGAACAGAGGAAAGTTTTAACGTAAGGAAATGAACGTAAGAGTTCGTCTTATCTCCAACATATATACATTGATAACAGTACTCAATATATCTCTATTAATTTCAAAATCTTTTACAATAGTTACAAAATTACGTACCGAATCATTCCCATTTCAGTACGGCACGCATATTTGCTTAAATTTGATGTATGGCATTTCGCTGCTTATATTATCCAGAAATATTTGTCGCATATTGACCTCATCCTCTTGCCATAAATCGAGCAAGTAGTCATTGAACGAATGTTCTTGAAGGGTACAAAACGTTGCAAATTGGACGAATGGTTTTGTTATTGGAAAATACATGTAGAAATGAGCAATTTTGTGCTAGAAACTGCGTTGGTTATCTATTTATTCACTTCTTTTGTTTTTCAGTTTAATATCCAAGTGCAACACATATTAACCACAGCAGTGGTATTAAATAAAAACAAGCTATTCCCAGTGGCTGGGCTTTGAAAAGTGATTATTGCTGTAAATCATGTCAAACATTTTATATTACGAAAAAATGCACCTTTTTACGAAAGGAATGCGCAAACTATATAGAAAAACTGCAGGTCTAAAATCTACACCTACAGCATAAGCTCCGTAAAAGTGGGAGACCACACCAACAATATGCTTGAAATTATCGCGCAGCAGTTATTTAATACAGAAGCTCATTCGAATTATTTGGTAATAAATCACTAGATATGCAGTATTTCAGTAGTCCATTACTACTAAGGTAAACACAAACTACTGAGAGTCAAAAAAATAGGTATTAAATTAGACAAAACCTACAGAGCGGCAAGCTATCTTGAAAAGTATGCATGTATCTGGGACACGATAAGTCGTACGAAATATCAACATTTGAATTTAAAATAAAAAAGAGGGAAATAGGAAAAGGTAAAATGAATAAATTGTGTTTTAAAACTGCTACATACAGAATAGCCCAGGTCGTGTATGGATACGGAATTCCGCGTTTTTTTAGTACTAATTAACACGCTTTTTGATGCTAATAGGCTTCTTGTTAAAATAAAACAAGTATTATTACACATAACTAAAAAGGTAATTCAGTAACAACACACAAGCAGTAAAATTTCAGCCAGGTCACAGAATTTGTTCTAGAATAAACGTTAGCAATTTTTCAAAGACAGTAGAAAACAAAAGGAAAACATTCGGTAATTGTACCACTCCTTACTCTAGATATACTTTATCATCAGCTGGTGCTTTCAGAATAGCTCATACCTTCGATATACTGAGTATGTTCTCCTAAAGGCTGAACGTTTATCGATGTCAAAATGCAATGTCATAATATGCTCCTGAAAATCATCAGAAATTTACGTATCTTCCAAGTGAAACCTTTTTGGGCTCATCAGTAAACACACTGCAACTACAAAAACAGAAAACACAGAATTGTAGTTTTGCGTTGATGGCCACGTCTACTATTCAGCTACTGTGCGATATCAATTTTCTGATTTACCAGATGCCACTAATGTCAGATGCATAGATAGATATTAAGAATGACTGATAAATCAATTCGCGCAATGGACAGATTACTCACAGAAGAAGAAAACTTCAAGATGATGGTTCATGCAGAGAACGATACAAATAAGGAGTTAAAACAATTGTACTGATACAGGTATTTTAGTTTTGTAAATACTCGCTGTGTTTGTTGTGGTTTGTTTTGTATTTTTCTTAATCTTCTTTGGGAATTAAACCCCTCCTAGTTGTTAAACTGGTCTTCATTTACGTTTCGGTTCACGACCTGGGATCGTTGTCAAAATAATAAAAATTTCATGTTTGACATTTATTACATAAATTGAAGGTGATTTTGATTTATTAATGTCTGATATATTTGGTTTGAATACATTAGGTAAAAATTTTAAAGTTTAGAAGAATGAGTGCCTTCAATTTGTCTTGCACCTTGTAAGCGACTTTGAAACAGCCAATACGCTTAACGTGAAATCAACTGATTAATTTTTATATAGTTGAATTTCATATAAATTCAATAACTTGAAGATTGGAAAACATTTTTTAATATGATTCTATTTATAAATTGAGAGGATGGTTATTAAAGAAGTGTGCGATTATGTTACCGTAAAGCTTAAGCATACATTTTTTTATATTTATCTTGAGTAGGAAAACCTATCAAGACTCAGGTTACCTTTTTGGTAGTGCCGGACTTTCGCGACTTAAAATTATAAATCCATTAGCAGGCATAACAAATTCTTTCACACAAATTCTTTAAAAAAAAGCAACCAACACTTTTTAGAAAAATTATCAAACATCAAAATTGAAAATATACCCACAATGGTAGGTTTTGATGTAATAAATCTCTTCAAAAAAGTCCCTGTAAACAAAACACTTAATATTATAAAAAACAAATTACAAAAAGATGACAACCGTAAAGAAAGAACAAAACTAAGTATATCATCGATCATGGAATTACTTGGTGTATGCGACAATACCACATATTTTTAAATAAGTGACGAATTTTACAAACAGATCTTGGGAATGACGATGGAAAGTCCACTATCGCCAATCTTTAGTAATATATTCATGGAGGACTTCGAAAAAGATGTAATATTCACACAAGAATTGAAACCAATAATCTGATGGAGATACGTAGATGATGTCTATGATATTTGGCCCCTTAATACAGAACTAATTAAAAACTTTGTAGATTTAATTAACAAAATAGAACCAACTATTAAATTCACATATGAATTAGAGCAATATGGAAAACTTCCGTTTTTGGATATTCTCATTAACAAAAACGGTACAATAATTAATACATCAGCATACGGAAATCAACGCACACAAACAGATACTTAAACTTCGATTCAAACCACCCACACTGTGTCAAACGAGGAATTATCAAAACCATGTATGATAGAGCAAAATTAATATCATCAAAAGAAGAAATTTTAAAGAAAGAGAAAGACTTAATCAGATGTACACTAATAAAAAACAAGTATCTTAAAAGAATGATAGAGAAAGAAATGAATAAAGTCCCAAAAAATAAAGAAGAAGAAAACAAACAACGGAACACATTAAAAAATGCTCTCAATACCATATACAAAAAAATTCTTCGAAAAAATTTAAAGAATAGGAAACAAATTGAAAATCAAGACAGTATTTAGAACCAACAATACACTGAGAACACAATTGACAAAGACAAGACCCAAAAACGCAATATAAAGTTTAAGAAAGCTGCATTTACAAAATACTGTGCGAATGTAACAAGTTTTGTATAGGGGAAAGTTCCAGACCGTTTGAAGTTCGATTAAAAGAACATAAATCATGTATAAAAAATATTAATTTTGAAAAATCCATGATTTACCAATCTGCATGGGACTCCAATCATAAAATAAAATGCAAGACACAAAATTTATTGACAAAAAGAAAACCACCAAAATCGCAAAATCAAGTAAGGTGCTCGTATAATCCTTCATAAAAATAACTGCATAGCTAACGAATCCGTGAATTTCAGTAAACAATGGATTCCATGGCAAAAGAGATAACAAATGAAAATCAAACGCTCCCAATATCCAGGTAGCATTGCAAGTTTTTCCTGGACTTTCTTTGCGATATTATCATAAAATACAACCTACATACATGATTTCTATTTATACATACAATAAATAGCTCCTCAAGATAAATATAAAAAATAAGTGCGTAAACCTTACGGTAACATAATCGCACACTTCTTTAATAACCATCCTTTCAATCGTATAAATAGAAATATGTTAAAAAATGTTTTTAATCGTCAAGTTATTGAATTTATATGAAATTTAACTATACAAAAATTAATCAGTTGATTTCGCGTCAAGCGTATTGGCTACCTCAAAGTCGTTACCAGAGCGCAACACAAATTGAAGGCACTCATTCTTCTAAACTTTAAAATTTTCACCTAATAAATTCAAAATATAGCAATCTTTGATAAATTAAAGTCATCTGAAATTTTTATTATTTTGACAACGGTCCTATGTGATGGATCGAAACGTAAATAAAGACGATTTTAACAACTGTGAGTGATTTAATTCCTAAAGAAGATTAAGGAAAATATTTTAGTCTTGTAGCTATTTTAGTAGAAAAGATTTCACGCCCTAGAAGAGTAAATTTTTTGATAGGAATTGTATTTAGTGATAGAATACTTGCTCCAATCCACATCATAACACGAACTCCGGTACAAGATGTAAGTTTGACCCAAGTAGCTTATAATTAGTTAAATGCTTCGACAGATAGGGTCCGCTATTTTGTTGGCATACGACTTCTGAATAGTCTGCAAGCATCTAACAATTTTTTTATGAGCTCTATTACTTGGAACGTATAGAAATTCAGTAGTTTCATCAATAAAAAAACATTGCCCAACAATGGTTGCGAAATATTCCACACCACTCCATTTCTTAACCTTTTAAGTAATTGGTTGCTACGTACAATGACGTAGCCGGAAGAAAACGTAAATATACCAGGCTAACTACCAATGCGGAGAGAAGAGGGGTTCCTAGCAACACAAAAATAATACATCGCCAACGATTTTCTATTAACAATAAAAAAACACAAATATAGAAATTTCTATCGAAACAGAAAAACAAAATTAACTGTCACTATTTAATAAAACAATTTTACTCTATGGACAAATTCACTATTTGTTCTACGAAGTGCGCAATTCGTAGCTAATATGCAATAAATCTAATCAGTACTAAAAAGAATAACGCTGATACTTTCGTATAAGCGGATGGGTTAAAAAAAGAAAACATTAAATTTAGTAAACTTTCTAGTAAGAATTATAACATACCAAGCATTTGTTATAACTATAATCAGTAAAAAAAATAATACTGCTGATACTTTCGTATAAGCAGATGGATTAAGTACAAAAAGCAAAAGCATTAAAGTTCAAAACTTTTCTAGTAAGGATTTTACCAGAACAAACATTAGCGTATCTAATTTCAAATTGCTATCCCTGGGTATGTTTAAAAAACCAACTAACATACATGTGTCGGGATACTTATCTTGTCAGCCCTCGGAAGCGAATGGACACAGCATCGCCGCGGTAGTCAGCAACAATAATGCTACTACCGTAATTGCAACGGCGGTCTACATGCAAGAGCAGTTGATCTACATCAAGGAATAATCGGGCTACGCATCAAGCAATTTAGCCTCTAGATAAGAGCGAAAAAAAACAGGATAATGTTACTAATATTAATAACTCAGGAGCGGTTACCGATACACATCAAATTTACACATTTGATAGAGACAAAACGTGCACCACTCTTGGAGTAACAGAACGAGTAGTTTTTACAAGTGCATCAACGCACAAGCTGCAGAATCAAAGTCTAAAAGGAGTTTAAAATAATACAAACTCGAAAAGCAAACGTCCGCGTTATCAAAACGCGATTGAAGCTGGAAAACATGGTTTTACCCGAGAATAGTAAGATATATTATTTCGACAAATCTTTAGATAGGAAACCCATTAAAACGCAATTATACGTTATCGGAAGGTATAACGCGCTCACGGATACCTAACAAGATCTTGACTAATTAATTGTAGCATAAACTTGTCGTTTCAAAACAACTAGATTTACGTTGAGAAATTCTTAGAGAGAGTATTTATTATTAATTGTGCGGAAGGATTTAACGATAGACATGTAATTTATACGAACGGATAATGAATTAGCAAGGGATTTGAGTTGAAAATTCTAATGAAGCGAGCTTATCTGAACAGGTACAATATATCGGGTATAGAAAAGGTATTTATGTAAATCAAATAACCGATTATTGCCGAAAATGAACGTAACATGTTAATTATTCATACAAATAATGATAATTTTTCTGATATGGAGTAACCCTGTAGTAAAAATTATCATCTGATTATTATATATTATTAAAAATCTATGTTCCAAACCATAAATACGTTTTATTAGTTCAAAATACATATTCCTTTTATAGCCTGTTACAATGGAAATTTAGGTAAAAAAAAATGAATGCATTCTATTTGTTAATTTTACAGACAACAATGTTTGCTGGTTAGGAGCAGAAGTTCGGAATACACTTTAACAGTTGTTCTTAGAAAAATGCCATATTTAACCTAATTCGTTGCTTATTTATAATAATTATTTATTGTGTTACATCGTTCAGAATTTGGACAAATATTTTACCCTAAAATCTACTAGTCAAACCAGTCAAACTAACTTTAGGATTACGTCAAATGCAGTAATTAAGTGTTGGCAACCGTACACAAATAAATATCTAGATTTGCACTTCAAGAATACTGTCATTCAACAAAATAAAGATTGGCAGTTCT
This sequence comes from Platerodrilus igneus, assembly GCA_036346225.1. Taxonomy (NCBI): domain Eukaryota; kingdom Metazoa; phylum Arthropoda; class Insecta; order Coleoptera; family Lycidae; genus Platerodrilus; species Platerodrilus igneus. The sequence goes on along the minus strand of JARFIW010001135.1, from coordinate 1,713,917 downwards.
GTACGGTGTTGCCATTAATTCTTCTTGCCAATGAGAATATTCCTTTATCTTTCATTAAATATATTATGATTTAAGATAACATTGCCAATGTGGTATTTTATTCAGTTGTGACGTCATGCTAAAGTTAAAGCGCATGGACTTAGTAATATATACAAGGTAAATTTAAGGCTTTGGATGGAATTTGAAACTTAACCTTCCAATTTCTTTGATTCTATGCCTTTCTTTCAAAGCTGTCGGATCTTAATAGATATTTAAAGATCCGCAGGCTGCTACGAATCGATATGATATTTACATTTCTTCTACAAACCAAACAAAACCTGGTTAAAATTCGAAAAATGAATTGAACTTAAATCCGCATGCAAATATAGCCCTAGTTATACGCCTTTTTGCAAGACTTTTAAACACGTATCTACTATGAAGAACGTGCGTTAAGAAATCCTTTCTTTACATTAGCATTGATTAATAGTGGGATAATTAAATCACTTTAAATATGTCAAATATAATACCAATACACGTAAACAAACACAGGTGTGTTTGATATAAATAAAACAGAATATAAAATATTTCTTTCAGGAGCTACAAACAGAAATATTCGCTAAGGGAACAACAAACGCAGTGTGAATTTTTTCGAAGTGGAATAGACTAATATATTAGGCCAATTACAATACAAAAGTCATCTTGTGTTAGTTACGACCTTTAACCCTGAATAGGTTTTCCTAAAATATGTAGCAGTAAACCATTTTCTAAAATCTGCATATCCAGGAGTCATTAAATGAAATTAAACCTTGATACGAAAATTCCCAAGAAAACGTTTCAAAATCTCTTACTGGCACTGCTCAAGGATGGTGAATTAGTAACTTGAAGTGTCTGTTTTCCATATAAGTTACAGGTAAAATTATGTGCTCCAATTAATGTACGAAGTATACCGTGTGTTCATTTGAAAAGTTTCCACCAGTAATATAAGAAAATTAATAAAGGTATTAAAACGTGGTTCTATGGGATTATTAGGTCTCAAAGGGGGAGCACGATGCACGATTTAGGGGGTTGTACAATTATAATACTGTACCAACCCATTCACACGCTACTCAACTTCAAAATCATAAATGACATACTACATTTTATATTAGATCAAAATAAAGTTGTTGAAAAACGTAATCTTTGGTGAAAAGTAGTTAAAATTGGTTAATCCGTTTTGTGATTATTAAACAGAATGTATTTTTATTGCGTAAAACGAATTCAAATAAATTAATCTAGTTACCTTAAGTTTTTTAAAATACCGTGCTACAGGATATATTCACAATGTTCACCGTTATTAGTTAGGTAATGGTGGAGTTTGTTTTCAAATTCCCTTCTAACGTTTTCAAACATTAACGAATAACCCTAGAACACTTTATTATTCTATTTCTTAAATCTTACATATCAACTGGATGAGCCCTGTAAACAATAAATTTTATGTAACCCCACACGAAGATATTTGGGAGGTGTGATTAGGAGATCTAGATGGCCACTGAATTTTCCCTATTCTGCTAACCTTTCTCATTTAACCACTGCCGACCGGCCAACACGTAGTGATGAGATCAGGAGACATAGATGTGCAGAGAATTTTTAATCTTCTGCTAATTCACTTATTCCAAATACGAAACTCCTAACAAGTTGCATAATTTACACAAAAACAAACGTTTTAGTTCGTAATAAAACTTTTCATTCGTCAAGTTCTTTGATTATTGCAAAATCGAATTCACTTTTTATACGTAAATCCAAATCATATTAATTATTAATGTCAAAATGTTGCATTCATAAATAGCAAATTTGTTTTGATATTACGGTTTATCATACAAAAGTTGACTTTTATTGAATGGAATAACTAGCGCGTATGTGACTAGTTCCTTATAACTTTTATGTGAAGAGTTTATACATATTTTCAGTAAAGTAAAAGAGTCTTTCTTATTTAAATTTTTGCTTTCATATAGAATAAAAGATCTAAGCAAAATATGCATCCATTTCACTGATACAAAATGTAGCCTCATGCACCGAGCGCTAATAAAGAAAGTTTATGCTTTAATTAACCATAGCGAACTAGGAATTTGCCCTTTTTGACCAAGATGGCGTCGTTTTCTCGTCAACAAAATGAAATTATAAATTAAATTTTATGCAAAGCGAAAATGATAATTTCAAATAGTTATAGTAACTGAAACCAAAGAAATATTATGACTTGGATGCAAACCTGTACTCTTCGACTTTGTACATCGACGTACTAACCAATTGAGCTACCAGGACTAGCGAGTTCAATTGAAAAGCTAGACAAATCTAAATCGTGCACGTAACCAAACATCAACCTAACTTTGACCTACGTTTGTCATTTTTGTCCATTGCATCGAACAGTGTCAAGTTTTCGGCCTAAGTCAGATATAGACATATTTGTCTTTTTCTATCTGAACTTCCGATCGCTGTGGCTTAATTGGTTAGAACATCGACGTAAAAACTCGGAGGTTACAGGTTTGAATCCTGCCCGATACTTTATATTTTCCATCTTTCAGTTACTAGCTCTATTGGAAATGATCATTTAGGCATTGCATGAAAGTGTAAGATATAACTTCATACCCAAAAACATTTTTAAAATGAGCTGTATTTTGTTAAGTTGTTAGTCGATATCTGTAAGTAACTACAAACTTGTTTCTTTAGAAAAGTATGCAGCCTTTGTTAATAGGATAAAACTTACCAATTAATATAAAGTATAATGGATAAGACCGCAATTGATCTCCAAGGCGGTACAAAGTAAGCTGCAGACTGAATATTCTGAATTATACAAATGTAAAATGTTGTGTGATGTTACCTGCTGCTATTGCTCACAGTTAAAGTGCTTTTCCATTTACAAACATACGCTTCTTTTAAGTGACACAAATGGTATCTCACGCATCCCATAACTCCAAATTATCTTTTACTTAACCCACTGAAATGTTATCTGAAACATTTTTCAAACTAAATTAACCCATCAATTCGAATTTTCTGCCGCTGTTACGTTAGATTTATTATTAGTAAACTAAATCTATTGTTTACTAGGAAAAATGGATCTTGATGCGATTGTATGTCTAGTACCCACACATTATGTGATTGATGAGAAAAACATCCCCTCACTTATAACGTCCAGTTTACTGCGGTTAGAATTACAACCTACGCAACTCTGTATCAAGTGTTCAAATGATAGCTGGGATTTTATATTTGCATTAAGAATGGCAGCTGAAAATTTAATACTTTTAAGAATACAAGAAGAAATTTCAGTGGCAAACACTGTGACCACCTCTATAATGCTTTTGTCGGTTTTCCTTAAGGCAGAATTATTTTATTAGACCTTTACAGACGAAATGTTCAATTTATTAAACTTCAAAACAATCAGTCATTGGTTTATATGCGGTATTATTTAGTTTTAGTTTTAACAGATAATAGATATTCATTTCTTGTCGTTCGACATAATAATCATTCTTTAAGAGCTCTAAAAAGAAGTTATAAAATGATTGTCAACATATGATATTTAGATATATGTTGTTTTTAATTTAAAGAGTGGTTCAGATACCACAGCAGTGGCTACAAAAATTAACGAGGCATTTCGAAAAGACACTTGCAAGGAACACACAGTTCGCAGTTAGTTCGCAAGTTTTTACAACGAAAACTTTCCTATAAAATCTAACCACGTACGCGGCCAATCACGTCCTTAAGCAACGAAGATCTACGGGAAGAAGTTAAACGAAATTCGCCGTGTTCGCTAGAAAATTTTGCAAATTGGTACGGCAGGTCATCATCTTAATCACCCGGGGAAGGTACAAAAGTTAATGCCTGCAAACAAATTTCAACGATTACAAATTTTATCTTCATTGCTTTTTTCTAACGAATTGTAACCTGTGATGAATAATGGATCCTCTGCGATAAGCGCACACATTTTAGATAATGACTGAATCGTGCTGAAAGGTTGTGGTGACAGTGTTGTGGACTTGCAATTTATTCTTTTCTGCAACCCGGGAAACCATACCAACAAATTCATATTTCAACAAATTATAGATTATGCTTGAAAACAAGTTAATCAACCGCTTTTAGTTAAACCACGTGGACCGATATATCCTTAAATGTGTAAGCGCGTTACGATCATTTAATCAATCAAATCAATCAGCAATCACGGTATTAATTTCAGGGGTACCCAAACGTAGCACCTCTTTCTGGGAGATATGCAGGGTATAACTCTAGAATGCTACACGACTTTTACTCCCACCACCATTTACAATCTTGCTCCACATCCCTCGGTCCCTACACATTTCCTGTGCCACTGCAACAACCACACATTGCTTTTGGCATGCTCTTCCAAATATCCCACGCTCATTGTTTTAAACATTTATGATGATTTCAAAGGACATTGCTTTGGTACTTGGTTTTTTCTAACCACGTCTGTAGCAATATATCCTTTATACCTAATATATAGAAACAATGCTAAGCTGGAAAAAAGATTGTCCATACAAAAGGAATATTCCATATTTCTTTCGCCATCAGGAATCTCACCAAATATGACTAAAAGGAGGCTAGCACCTTTACCAAATATTTTTTCGTAATGAATATTTGATTTAGGGCCTTTACCCTGATAAAGCTCAAACTTTTAAATAACCGTCTTTAAAATTCAGTCACCATATTTTGTAGCCAAATCTGATTGATTTGCCTCGAATGAATTGTTTACAGACATGTCTCGCGGCACATTTAACGATACTTTCGTCATATGCAAAGTGATCTTTGGGAACGAAATGTTCTATACACCGCTTCTTAAAAAGCTACACGACAAAGCGGAACATCCTAGCTTTATCTTTCTGATCATTTTTGGTGTTGCCAGCGCAAAAGAACCGACAAATTTGTAAAAACCTATCTGTTCTCATAGGCTGAGGTATAGTGGTATCCTTTATATTATCACCGAAGTCCCAAAAATATCAGTTTGAGGGTAAGTTGTTGTAGCCACTAACATACAAAATGGCTATAAATCATTTCATTCCATCTGCTGTTGTTTTGAAATTTGCACAGTTTAGAAATAATGCATATCGACGCGAACTACGGAATCGCCACATTAGGCTACTTAATAAAATTAGAATTAAGAGACATTAATAAAGTATGCTTTTCAACTTGTATAATAATGATCACAAGGAAAGGAATACTCTTAAATTAATTTGACGTTCATAGTTATGTATGTTAACAAATGTTCCAACAAAACACGAATAGCATTAACGAGAGGAATGCATTTTAATTTTTAAGCAACAATTAATTTGAACGAAAAGTTTTAACAAGGTTTAGATTTTATTGATTATATTAAATAAAAACGGGTAGGATAGAGATTTACCCGCATAACAGCAAAGTTGTGATCAACAATTATTTACGTTTCACGTATTTACAAAATAATCATCTATTGTTTTGCAACTAAATAGAACATAAAGCTTAAGTGTATAAAGAATTCACAAACTTTTACTAAAGTTTATCAATTGTAATGAATACCACCTTATTATATTAAAAAAGCTATTGTTAAAATACAAAGTAGCATTATCTGCTGTCCTGCGAGTGCATCTAACTCACTCGGGAATTTGGATGTCGCACAATTTCATTAAATTGCAATACAATGTATTAGTAGTAACATAATCGCTTTTCTAATATGGAATACATTATATAAAGAACCTTGTATATAAAGAGTAAACGATATTAGTCATTAGGAAGATTACACTTTCACTAATTGTCAAGACAGCAGAACGTAATTGTTATGAGCTATATAAAAAACACTGTTTTGTGCTCAGAAAGAGGTTGATAGAAAAGTTTTTTAATCAGCCAATTCAGTTCAATGTAGTAGTTAAGTGGAGTTAAGTAATGTAAAAGTTTACCGTATTTGTCGCTGCTGCACACAGAGACGAACGGAGTAAGAGCTTATATCATTAAAGTTAAATTAATAGGAAGTGTACCCTAATAATAAATTGAAAAGATTTTTAATTTTGAATTTTTAAATGTTTTAGTATGTGGAAATTTAAGTTCTGAAACGAATAGAGTATAATAAAAGTTAAAAAAAAGGTATGTATTATTACGTGATCGTACCATCCGCTGAGCCGACGAAGATGCCATTATCCTACGCCACAGCAACCTTCAACTCACCATCCACAAGCACAGCAAGACCTACGAATAGAAACCCTACAAATTCAAACAAGACCGACGCGACGAGATACATAATCCTGCCCATCTTCATAGCAACATTTCAGGACTTTATCAAACACCCCAAAAAGATGAAACGGAAAACGAAACAAGACATTAACATACGAGCGACAGAACTAGGTGCACGAATACATCCAGCCGACGCAGATGAGTTCAGATTCATACAGGACTACCCGTAAGGACACACAATAGAATTCCACACATACGGACTCAAATCGGAACGACAACTCAATGTTGTAATAAGAGGACTGGCAGCAAACATCACACCAGAGGAGGTCACAAACGAACTACTAAACAAGAACTACAAGATCGAACACGTAACTAAATTACAATCCAAAAACAAGAAATACAGTAGCACATTCCTACTAATACTGAAGAACGAACGACATCACAGCCCATCTACGAGATACGTAAACTCTTATACTGTCACGGCGTTAGGGTTGCTGCCCGTCAATCATGGGTGAAGATACCTCAATTCGCATGCCATCAATATGGACATTCAAGCCTAAACTGTGGATACAGACCGCGATGCATTAAGTGCATAAAGAACATTATGCATCTGAATGCATCAAGAAACGCGGAACAACACCGACATGTGCCAACTGTAGAGGACCGCACCCTGCAAATTACAGAAACTGTTCAGCTTACCAACAACTACTGGAACAGTAAAAGAAGACACATCAACCACCAGCACCTATACTTGCACAAAACACATCAGATAGCTCCGATACAGACGAAGAGGAAGGCTGGACTAGAGTCAACCGTAACAACAAGATACGTTCACGCAAGACCCCACAGCAAGCACCGACAAATCCGACTGAAGCGATTACTGCAACCACCTCCAGCACGCACTGTCCACCAAAAACCGACAGCTCCACCGACGTAAACTTGAAGTCCGCTCACGAAAAACGAGAGAAAAGAAGGAGCAGACGGTCCACTAAAAACAAATCGACAAAAAAGACGACACCGACTACCACCACAACCCCTACAACAGAACCACACACCACCGAAAGGACTACTTCAGCAGCTTCAGCTCCTAAAGTATTCACGCCCCTTGCAAACACCAACCAGGACAGCAGCAGCACAGACTACTAAACAAAGCACTACAGTAGACACAAAGACTCATATCGACCTACATGGCTAGGGAATCTGTTATACCGCTTCTGCTGAAGGCACTGTGCGACACCTTCACGACGCCTAATGAATAATCAACAAACACGATGACAACTGCGACGACTCTCTTGGAACGCCAACGGAATCAAAACCAAACTAACTGAACTACGACACTTCCTTACCGAACTTGACATCGATATTGCACTACTTGTGGAAACGAAATTAAACCACAATCACGCACTTAAGATCGCAAATTACACAACTCACAGAAAAGACAGTATTATCGAACCCGGACATATATCAAGTGCAGGAGTAGCCGTACTTATTCACTGACGAATCACAAATCACGCACTAGACCTTCCACAAACACAGCTAGATGCTGCAGACGGACGACTACTGAGACCCATCTCCGTACACAGTAGCTCAACCAGAACACTATGTACGCAAGACATCGACAACCTAACACTAGGAGACACCGCTACAATAATCATGGGTGACTTAAACGCCAAACACACCACATGAGGCTCCAGAATAAACAATCGCGACGGACTGACGCTTTACACTCACTCGCTAGGAAAAGATTTCGAAATCACTGGACCAGACACACCAACAAGAATACCTCCAATCCCAGATCATCAGCCAGACGTATTAGACATCACACTAGTCAAGAACGTGCCGTACAACCTCTCGATTGAGGTCATAGAAGACTTGAGTTCCAACCGACTACCAATAATAACTACGATTCACACAACGCCACATACATAAGGCACGACTAACACCATGACATCAACAAACTGGAGGAAGTTCAACGAGTAATTACAACACAAAATTACACCTGGAAAGCCGACAGTCGACACACACGAACAAATAGTCGCAGCCACAAAATACATCACCAATACACTACAAGAAGCACTATATCACAGCACTACGACAAGAATCCGTAACGCTAACAGACCACGACTCCCTGACTACCTTCGCGACATCATCAAACAGAAAAAGAAGCTAGTTCGGAGATGGCGGATAACGAGGGACACAGCCATCAAAACCCAACTAAACACTACACAAGCTGCACTCAAAACCTTACTATACGAGTACAACACGCAACAGTGGACGGAACATATTAACAACGTTCTCGAGACTGAAGGGAACTTACACCGACTTAACAGAGGACTCATAAGGACACATCAATCAGTCAACACACGTAAAGACCTACAACGCCCGTGAAGAGGCAAACATATTCGCCACAACACTACAAGAGGCATACTCACCGAACCCAACAACACACCAGCAGCATGAAACGCGAGTAAACGAAATTACTACAAATGCATCCAGAAGACCACATATCACTTATGACACCAAAAGACACAAAACAAACAATCCTCAGCAACAGAAACAGAAAAGCACTCGGGAAAGACAACATCACAAACCAAGCACTCGAAACTATTACGAAATGCACACTAGTATACATCACGAGACCATTCAACGGCATACTCCTACAACGATATTACCCCACAGCATGGAAGACTACAATTACACTTATGATACACAAAACAGGAAAAATAAGGACAAACCCGTCACACTACTGACCTATATCGCTTTTCAGTGCGATATCAAAGATATTCGAACGACCACTACTACAAAAACTGAAACATCACCTACGAGACCGACAAGAACATTGGGCTTCAGAGAAGATCACTCGACGTCACTACAAGTAATACACGTCATAGACTACATCGCAGAGAACTACAATAAAGCTCACGTCACGACAGCAGTAGCTCTGGACATACAAAACGCATGCGACAAGATTTGGCACAGATATTTCCTGTACAAACTAGCGACCATACACCAAGTACCACTAGAATACATACAGCTACTCGTCAGCTACCTTACAGACCGAAAACTACAAGTACGAGTAGACGGACAACTATCATACGAAGTATCTATCACGGAGTACCGCAAGGCGGATGTCTCTCAGCGGCACTGTTCAACGCCTACATACAAGACATACCATGCAACGATAACGTTAAATGCAGACAATACGCCGACGACACCTTATTCATTACTACAGCACATCACGCCAGACTAGCCACACAAAGATTACAACGCCAACTGGACACCATACCCGACTTGTTGGGAAAAATCCAAATTATGTGGACAAAACCCAAACCATACTATTCTCACGACACAGACCAACCCGCCAGCGTTTGAAGAGCAGCGACTCCCGTGGAAGGACACCATCTTATAGCTCGGAGTGGCTATCGACAGAAACCTCTGCTTTCACTAACATCTAGACAAGACACTCAAAAAAGCAAGACAAATCAACGGCTACCTACATCCGATGCTGACCTTTAACTACAAACTACCGAAGCCTTCCAAAACAGCATCCTTCGACTAATTACCAGGGCATGGTGGTTCGTCAGAAACGATACAATACGGAACGACTTAAACATTCCCACAGTACACGAATACTGTAGAACAAACGTCATTAAAACGTATCAAATAATAGACGACTCACCACACCCATCCATGCAAGACGTCGCACCACTACAAGGCACGTGACAAACACAAAAGACGGCTATGATTCATTAAATGTTGAGATTTATAAACTCAAGGTAGACAAACAATATTTGCCTTTTATATTCTTTTGAACTTCTTAACGATGTTAATCACTTTAATTTAGCTTTTTGTAAATTCCATGCTGAATAGAGTGTTTAACGATGGACACTAACCACTATACCACACATAGTAGTTGTGATGCAATTGAATATAAAGTTTATATCCAAGATTTCTCGCTGAGCTTGCGTATCTTGATATGGGAGAGTTAGAAACTTCTCAACGCAATTTTAAATCGTGGCTATAAAATACAAATTATTTCTTGTTCCATTCTTAAAGAAGTGGCTGGTTATAAACTATATGTATAAAGTTTTGTTTCTTGGGGCTGAAATAATTTCACTCAATTTCATTATTAAAATGATGCTAGTGAATAAAGTTGTGGTATGTACGTACATGTAATTTGTATAGCTATTCGCTTGCGAAGACTTATAATAAAGAGGAGTAATGGGGAGCATCATTCAAATGAGAGCCTTACAGAGGCGTTTTATATACGACAAAGCTGGGGTGCTATTCATTATTGTGTTAGTTCATAAGTTTTAATGCAAATAATACAAAACCAGCGGTGCCAACGAACACGAAAAGTAAATTAACATCAGCATAATTAATATTCATTTAATTTAGGTAGAAGGTAGACATAACAAAATGGGCACACATTTATTAACATAGAGTTGCACTTACACGGTTACTAAGCAAGAGAATAAATATATACGTCAAAGTATGTAGATGTAAGAATTATAAAATTGGTGAATCTTTAGACATTTGTTAGATAACTCTTACGATTTGATCCAGGTGGCAAATCGGAAACGTTGATACGGTGTATGTGTTGAAAGTAGTAACGCTAACAACGTAGCGCCGGTTGTACGTTTAGTCAAGCTACCGTATGAGTAGTGACGGGCCTGTCTGTCAATAAATGTTTTAGGCTATTTGCAAAATAACGGAAAATCTAACATCAGGTGTGGGGTACACGTGAAATAATCAATAGCTATCGCTAGCTCTGTTTAGTACGTGTGCTATGTTCTTTGGTGTTGACCCTTAAATGTGGTAAATGGATAGTGACAATTTATGCCGCTCATTAGGGGAAATTGCAGCATTTTTGGAAGACTTACAACGCCGTGTAAACAGCATTGGTCAGCCAACCACCATTCCTACTACTCAGATCCGAAACCACTCCGAAATGCCTGTTTCATTAGCATTGCCGAGCTTTGATCCAGATATTACCAACGCAGGTGTTTGGTTGGAAAAATAGAGGGGTATAAAAACGAATTTGGATGGTCAGACAAAGAAACCGTAAGTAGAGTTGGTCCTTTTTTGTTAAAATCTGCTAAAAGTTGGTTCTGTACATGGCAATCAACTGACGAAAACTAAGTTTGTTGTAAAACCGATTTTACATCTTTCCTTAGGCAACGAAATCTGGGTCAGTTGTTAGCTGATGCAGTAAGTTATAGCAGTGTTAATGCTAGTAGTTATGTTGAATATGTACGCACTAAATTAGAAAAATTAAAATGTTTGCGCGCTAGCTGGTTCGAACCTGATTTGACAGAAATAATTATTTATACGATCCACGATCCGACGGTACGTACTGCTGCATTTAATTGCAATACCTTGACAGTGAGCGATTTACTTTCAGTTTTGGCAAATTATGTAAAAGATGGGGGTGGTGACTCACCCTATAACAAAGAAGTTATTCAACGCGATTGTGAATCACAAAAAAGATGTTTTACCGCTCTTACGGCTTTCTCACCACCCGGAGTTACTTGCTATGTTTGTCATAAAAATCCCACTTTGTGCGTGGTTGTCCTGGTTCTAGTCGCAAAATTCCTCATATGCAAGGCAAACCGAAAGTTAACGCGTATTGTAGGTACTGCAAAAAGCAAGGTCACAGCATGGAGAACTGTTTTCGTAGACAGAACAAACAAAGTTCTTCAGTTACTAAACAGTCAAAAACAGAGTACGGCTCGCATTATAAGCAAAACAAACACCAAGAGCATGTGATAATTAATTGTTTTTCTACACCAGATAAGAGCTTAAACACTTTACCCATCTCAATTTCAGAATATAGATCGAGCTGCTTGGTGGATACCGGTTCCACGCGTTCTTTAATAAATAAAACGATAGTAGGTATACTGAACCTAGAAAAGATATCTCGTCCCACTACTTTGCAGTGGTTTGATGGTACCGAGCATTATGCACAATTTTCAACTAATGCGTTGATCAATTTTCCAGAAGTACATCTAAATCTTGATTTGTTATCGTTCCACCTAATTATTTGAGTTACGACGTTGGTGAAAACGTTTCTGAGCACAATGTATTCCTTCTGAAAGATAAAACTAGTCTGAAAATCGTTCCCAAAACAACCACCGAAAAATCATTGTTTGGATCAATAATTACTGATTTAAATGCTCGACATAGACAAACACTAAGGAGTTTCTTGTTAGGCTTCTCAGATCTGTTTACTACGCCCGACTTTGTCAAAGCAGTAAATACAAGCGAATTAAGTATAACCTTAACTGAAAACAAGGTTATCTACTACCACCCTTATCAAATGTCACAATCTAAACGTCGAAAAGTTAGGGATATTATTGAAGATCTCATCAATAAAGGACTTGTGCGCGAAAGTAAATCACCTTACGCTAGCCCCATAATTCTCGCGCAAAAAAGACGGAAGTGACCGTTTATACGTCGATTTTCGAACATTAAACAAGATTACTGTAAAAGATCGTTACCCAGTGCCTCGTATAGACGACCAATTAGACCCTTTGGTCAAGGGTAAATACTTTAAGTGTCTTGGCATGTTTTCGGGGTTTTATCAAATTCCAATCTCCCCGATTCCATTTAAAAACAGTGTTCGTAACGCCGGACGGACAGTATGAGTTTCTCCGATTACCTTTCGGTCTAGACAACGGCCCTTCTGTTTATCAAAGAGCCATTAATTTAGCTTCAGATAATTTGAAATACGACGTGGCACTAGTGTATATTGATGACGTTCTCATAACTTTCTCAACCATAGAAGAGGGATTCCATAAACTAGAGTTATTTTTAAACGCTCTACGCAAAGTACGTTTCTTGATCAACATTCGAAAGTGTCGTTTCTTTACGGAAAAAGTCCGCTAGATTGGTCGCGAAGTATCTTCTGAAGGTATTAGACCAGACGAAAATAAGATTAAGGCAATCAAAGAAAGCCCATCACCCACGTTAAACAAGTAACGCAATTCGTCGGCTTCTTAGTTACTTTAGAAAATTCGTACCTGCATTTTCTACTAAAGTTGCTTGTATAACCAATTTAACGAGAAACAACGTTCCATTTATCTGGAACGCAGAATGTGAAAAGGCTAAATGGTACATTATTGATGTATTGACGCAGAAGTCACTGCTATCAATATTCGATTCCAATCTAGAAAACCATTTGCATACCGATGCAGGTAGCCTTGGTTTTGCTGTTATATTAATGCAAAAACACTAGAATTCTTTCAGGTCTGTGGAGTACTTCAACCAAAATACCTCTCTAGAGGAAAGTAATTATCATTCTTTTGAGTTAGAAACTTTGGCGGTTGTAAAGGCTTTTAAAAATTTCGGGTTTATTTCATCGGAATCAAGTTCACACTTATAACCGACTGCAACTTTCTAAAATTATCAGCTAACAAAAAGGATCTTAAACCACGCCCGGTAGTGGGTATTGTAACAGTTTAAATTTTTCTGTTAACAATACTGTTGGTTAGGCAATGTATTCTACCTTATTCTGATAGATAGACAACCATACATACATACAGACCTCGTAGGAACGTGTTTGCTTGAAAACAACATTTTAGAAACGATCTGTGCTTTGGAGGGATATTATTTACTTGGTTAGATACGAGAATTTTGTCTTCCTTTTTGATTTAAGCATTGCACAAAAATGAGTTTTCAGCTTGTAAAGTTGAGCTGGGCCTGAAAAAGCATTAAGTACTTTAGTGCTCACAAGTAGCTTTTTCACGTTGTTCTAATGTGCAAAGCCGAAAGTGAGTAAGTTTAATTAGCTTTTATTAATTTAAAATTGTTAAATCTGATGACGGTTTTTCACTTCAGCAACTTAATTTAGTTATGGATTCACGAAAGTGGAATTTAGTTATGGGTTCGCATGACATTAAATTATTGCAAAAATCACGCAATACTAAAATTTTCCCGGAAGCACGAGGAAAAAATTTCGATCCAGTCTTATTTACTATGGTATCCTGGATTGCGTGTTTTTTTATTAGAATATGCACATGGTAAATCTTCACCACTACGTTGCCATTCTGAACACACCCTGCAATGCCCCATTATTTCTGAAGTTTATTGTTAGCAGCTGTCAATATAACAAATCTACCATTTAATAAGATATTTCGCCTGGAATCCACAAAATTAAGTTTTAGTGATGGAATGATAAATTATTAAAAGTCGTTAATCGAGCACGCTGTTCAATGGTGTTTTTGAAGCTTTTATCTGCACAGGTGTTGACCTTAGTCGATCAATCATCGCGAGTTCTGTTGAGGACCACCAAGTAACATCTCTATTCAACTTATTTATCAGGTGACAACAATTATCTGCCTACCACTCATGCAAACAGGTATTACCAATTTTGTTCTTCTTATAATAGCAAAATTTTAATATTATGCGTAGTTAAAATTTTTAAAACAGCACATGAAATTTCATTAACCTAATTTTTTGCTGAATTATTACTAACCTAGGGATTTCAAGTTTGTACACGTCAAACAATTAAAACGAGCTCGCTTTAAATACATGACGACTTCGATCTAAACTAAAATATTTAGCAATTTATTTTGCTGTTTGCATTGCAGCAATTTTTTAAATTTTTATGTTCAGTTGGCAACATTTCCCTTTGAAAATATTGTAAAAACAAAACAATTATTTTTTGTATAAATTTGGTTGTAAATAACATTAGTTACAGAATTATTACTAATATAAATTTTACTCACTAAAATTAGTGGCAATGTGTTATTGTTTATTGAACTTGCATTAAATCAAGTGTATGGTTTTGTTAGTAGGAATAACAATTCAAGGAACCCACTGCAGGCCTTTAGATAAGAGTGTAGTTCATGTCTAGTTTAGCTAGAAAATTTTATCCTCAATAATTTTTTTAGAAAGATAAATAAATAGAAAGGTTTCAGTATACATGCAAAATTATAATTTTGATATACTTTATCGTAAAGGTTCCGAAATATCTCATGTTGGCCTTTTGATCAGAAATCCTACTTAGCACGTAAACCAAGTAAACACTAGTCCCATAAATTATAAGAATTGGCTCACTGTTTTTCAGAATCAAGACCCCGAACGCAGCCAAATAATCAAATCTTTAGATAGCGACGAAAAGGATGCAAGTAAAATATATAAAATTGATAAAGGCACGCTATTCCGAATTGTCCCTCTGGCGAACTCTAGGACCGTTCATCTACCCTTTATACCTTCAAATAATAGATATCAATTACTGAAAATGTTCCATGATAATCAAAGTCACATTGGTTGGGAAAAGACACTTGCATTGAATTGTACTTTTGGTTTCCAAACGAGCCGTTTTATAAAAAAGTATGTTAACTACTGTCTAATTTGTGCTGTGCTCAAAAATAGATCTGGCCCCAAGCAAGGTTTCTTCACTTCTATTCCGAAACCCAGTGAAGCTCTTCATACAATACATATGGATTGTATGGGACCTCTACCCAGCAATACTGATAAATATAAATGTATTCTAGTCCTAGTCAACGCCTTTTCTAAGTTTACTCTCTTGTATCTTCAATTCCCACTGACTGCGGAATAAACTGAAACTAATTTTACCACATTTGTAAGCATTTTTGAAACACCGAGCAAAATAATTCATTACGCTGGAACAAATTTTACAGCAAAACTTTTAAATCATTTGCCGAGAATTATGGCGTTGAACTACACGCGACAACCCTAGTTGTACATCGCTCTAACGGGCAAGCGAAACGCTACATTCGTACCATCACTAATATGTTGAGATTCGAATCCAATAAAACAACGGATTGGCCGAGCAGAATTTGGAAAATACAACTAGTCATCAACACTACAGTACAAAAAGCTACCGGGCATTCTCCATTTAAATTAGTTATTGGGCAAGAGGAACAGACCCCACAAATTCGTACCATTCTCAAGGACTTGCCTACCTCTGGTAATACCACTATTTCAGAAGATCGCACACAAGTGGTATATAGTCTGAGACGCAATGGTGAAAAACAAGTAACCGCTGTAAATAAGAAACGAAGGGTAAGTTACACTGTCAAAATTGGCGATGCAGTATTGTTAAGTAGAGGCCAGAGGCCTGAAAAAATCAACTGTAAATTTGTTGGACCGTACATCATAAAAAATTTATTACCACGCAACGGTTATGTACTATTAAGGTTGAAACGCAAAAAACTCTAAAGTATGCAAGAGGGCAAGGCAACTACGCCTTCGACCAGTCGATTGGACTCCTGAAGATTTCCAACGCTTGCTAGAATCTGAGTCGAATCTCACATGTGAGTTATTTGTTTTTATAATCCTTCTTCACTGGCAATTGCACGTTGCCGTGTTAGATAAAATAAGTTACGAGACCCATCGCAAATGCGTATGTGTTATGTGTGGCATTGCCATTGTGTCTGTGTGAAAGACCGTGTTAGATAAAAGAAGTTACGAGACCCCATCGCAAATGCGTACGTTTTACGTGCGGCATCTCTATCGTGTCTCTGCGTGAAAGACTCATCGCAAATACGCACACCTTGCAGTGTAGTATTTTCATCGTGTCTTTTGTAATTGTATTAGAAAGGTTGCTTATATTTATACCAAAAAACCCATCGTATATAGCACACCTTGTAGTGTGTTATTTCCATCGTGTCTTTGCGGTGTATTTCTATTTGTATGTTCATTATGTACAAAAGACCCACCGTAAATACGCACACCTTACAGTGTGGTATTTCCATCGTGTCTTTGTGTCAGTATTACTAGATATACTCTGTGTTTACAAAAGGACCCATCGTAAATACTTTTAGTATTTCTATTGTGTCTTTTTATGCGTGTAAGCCAATGTGAGACCTACAATTAATATTTTGTCGTTCGTTACAACGACCAATCAGAATTCTGAATCCGAATTAGCACCAAATGAAGACTAAAAGAAAACAAAAAGTGTGTTCGTTAAAATGTTGACATGTGTGTATTTTTGTATGTTATATTACATCTATGTTTTGAGAAAAATAACACAGGACTAGCTGTCTTTGAGCATAGAAACCAGCATTAAGTTTTATTCTTCACTCCGAGAGCGGAATGTTATCAGTTTGGCCGTGTTAGATAACTCTTAAGATTTGATCTAGGTGGCAAATCTGAAACGTTGAACGGTGTATATGTTGAAAGTAGTAACGCTGACAACGTAGCGCCGGTTGTACATACAGTCAAGCTACCGTATGAGTAGTGACGGTACTGTCTGTCAATAAATGTTTTAGGCGATTTATTTGCAAAATAGCGAAAAATCTAACACATTGATGTATGGTAATACAGGATAAAATGAAAGTAATACTATAAGCACACAATTTAAAATTGGTATCGACTACTACTCTTTATAGTCAAATTATGTGGATTCATTTACTTTTTGATACTAAAATCTATTACTGCTTAAAAACAATTACAGGTAAACGTACCATATCAAAGTGCTGCCGTATAGAGGGTGTAACTATATTACACAGACTTTTAGCAAGAGTGAACAATAATATACATTGAGAAAATTGCTTACTTTTATTAAAATATTATTCAAAGTAGAAGTAAGTAATGCGTTCTTTTAATCGGATAACGTTCCTCTAAACGTACCTTAGGGTTCTTTTTGGTTCATGGGCCTTCTTCTACAAATTTGCAGTGAAGTTGTTGCTAATCTACAACATTTAAGAACACAAGTAAGGCATTCAGATAGAAGGAACAAGTAATGGATGCCAAAGGTAACTTCGCTGCATGTTTTACGGACCAACTTCCACTACGCCTGTTCAGTTAGGTAACCCTGGGGATCTGCACCAAGCCTCCATTCGTTCACACGAACCCATCAAAACCCCATCAATCGCCGACCGTTCTCATTTGTTGAGGCAATGACCGCACATTCTTCGAAGCAACGTGAAAATGTTTCTGAGACAGGACACATACAATAAACTGTAGGTTGTTTGCCTGTCAGTGCATGGGGGATTCAAAATCGCTTTCTTATGCGTCATAGCCTACTTATACTACCTAAATTGTGATGGAAAATACACATCCACTTCAGGAATGGAAATCCTCTTTCTAACCTTGGCTTGGGGGTGAAGGATTACTGCACGCCTTCAATCACTTACAGTAGTCTACAGCTGCTGTGTGCATGTAATATTAATTGCAAACTATGTTACAATGTGCTAACGTCTTTTGTTGCATTATGCCGTAACGCATATTCAATTACGCAGAGTCAAGTCATTGAGGACATATGGTATTTTCGGTTGGCGTTACCTTCTTTTCACACCCACCAAACAACAACAATCCAACATCTTCAGCGTAACCATTAAAACATTTTTGTCCATTGTGTTGTTCAACATCGATGTGAAAGAAGAAGTTTGTGTCAAATCCTCAATACATTTTAGGTATAAGCAAGTGATAATTTCTGGCAATATAAAAATATATCTATCATACTGTTAAATTGGGTATTATACAGAGTGTTTCAGAACAAAGAACTGTAAATTGGGGAATATATAGATCTTGATGTGTTATCAAGAAAAGTTAGATAAGTTTTCTGTAAACCTTCCCGTTTCCGTTATACAGGGTGATGAAGTGATATTGAAAAGTACTTGTTTTTTATAATATTTTTATTTAAGGTAGAGACTTCAACTTGAAAATAGGTACACGTTAGTTGTTTACTAATGCGAATTATTACACTTCATTTCGACAATATAGGATAATCCATTGGCGTAGAATAAGGAGAGGTTACCAAATAATTTTGATTTATAGTATTTGCACAATCTGTATTAAATTTAAAACTCATAAGGATTCCTCATACAATTTGCCACAAAAAAGGTACTCTTGGTTAATCTCTGTAGAGCTTTCCATTTTGGAGATATTTTAAATTAAGTCATACTCAACTCGTGTATGAAAACAAAGTATTATCAATTCTTTCAAAAATGCAAAGATTTATTTTATGAATTCGAAACTGGTATCTGGTTTAAATCAAATACATTTAGTAAAAAAAAACGCATTTAAGTGTTTACAAACTGAAGAATATTTGACTCTACCAGCTAAAATTTACCTACTGTGCCGCTCCAACCTACAAAATAGAAATTAACTCATATCGCTCATTATTTAGGTAAATGTTCAACGTGACGGCCTCCAACTTGAATACATCTTATTTTATATTGTTCTACACAATTTCTTATTGCGGACTGCAAATAACCTGTCTTTTATTATTTGATTTGCTTTGGGGCATGAACCCGGGTGTTGCCACGAGAAGGTTTGTTACGTTTGCAAATAAATTTTGCTGTAACATTCCGCAAATCTCAAATGGCCAGACGTACTTGTATAGCCATCTATAGGATTTACTATGTAGTTTTGATTTATTTCTGTACTTTCACGCTTAGTAGTGTTGGTGTTTTATCACCTGATGGCGGTTTTATTTATTTTTGCCATAGTACAGAGATTGTTTCGAAATTATATTAGTATAATTGCTTCGATTACTTCATAAAGTTCTTGGAAACTATTTCGCTCTGATGAGGCTTAACAAAGCCGAAACCGTCGGTCAGTGGATGTTTCCTCTTCTGTGAAGTAATAAGCTAATGTTTTGTTAATGACTATATAACTACTAGCCTGATTTGTATTCGTTAATAGGCTCAATTATTTTCATAAAGTTTGTTTACAGATACATCTTATTTTATATCGGTCTACACAATTTCTTATTGCAGACTGCAAATAACCTGTTTTTTATTATTTGATTTGCCTTGGGGCATGAACCCGGGTGTTGCCACGAGAAGGTTTGTTACGTTTGCAAATAAATTTTGCTGTAACATTCCGCAAATCTCAAGTGGCCAGACGTACTTGTATAGTCATCTATAGGATTTACTATGTAGTTTCGATTTATTTCTGTACTTTCACGCTTAGCAGTGTTGGTGGTCAATACCGGAACTTACAGTCAAAATGGATCAAATTTGGAATTGATGTACTCCTGAAAAATACGATCCTTAGTTTAGTCAGTGTCGAACCGAATTCAATCGGTCACAAAATCTAAACGCAATGTTACTCCATGTGAGACATAAAAATTCCTGCTATTTCCCAATGTTTAGTTGCCACACAATTTCAACATTTTTTTTGTTAATCAGAGGTGATGGAATAAGTACTTTGTTTTTGTATTGTTGATTGCCCCCAGTAATTGTTGGTTAACCAGTTACTTAGTATTAAATTTAAAAAATTATTTTAAAAGCAAATAAAATGCCGAATACCTAACTTACATCTTTTATTTTGTCACAATATATAGTTGCTAGAGCTTGTAGTAATAAGAAGAACTATTCAGGTTGGTGTACGCTTATGTAAATTTAAAGTATATTGTATTGAATTCCTATACGTAAAAGCTCATTATTACAAAAGAAAATTAACCAGTAAAATTTACGTTGATTGGTTCTCGACAAAGTTAATTTTAAATCTTTTTAACTAGACGCGTTTTTGACCAAATTAGTGGTAAATCATTTATATTTTTTTGTTTGTTATTTACTGTTTTGAAAATTATTTCTTACAATATAGTGTAGGGATACACAAAGTTGAGTTTCCTTATCTGTCTATTTTAAGCTAGTAGGAGGTGAGAAAGGTGTAATCTAGTTTCCAACAACGTCTAACAGCAGAAGGAACCACTCAAGTAGTTCCCGAAACACTAATCTTCCGGATAGAATTTATCTGTGTTGACTCTTTTCATGTGGGTTGGCGCTCATTAGCTTTACATAGTCAAAGGGTGTTTAAAGACTTTTCAAGATAAGCGTATCACTATTTAATTGAAGTGTCAAAATTTATATACCCCTTAAAGATAGTGCAATTACTTTCATAGAACCCACCCGCATTGCTGAATGCTAGACGGTGCACTAATTTACTGCTGCGTCATTCCGCCCTCTGTACAGTAAAAAGATTTCAGAAACATAACATCAATTTAGCACGTAACATGTAATACATGGGTAACTTATATATCTATCAAATACAAATTATGATTTACAATAAAGATAATCTTAAAATATACAGTTAGACTTATATGGGTACGTCTTCTGTGAACTTGTATTTTGTATACTACAAAAAGCTGCTATAAATTTATTGGATCTGCAACAGAGAAGAAGTTTTTCGTTTTCAACTTTAGTTGTATTGATCAACTGTGTTACAGTGCGCAATAAGGTTCTTTGCATAAATAGCAATATGCATAGGAATCAGAGCATCCTATTTTCTAATACAAATTCCTTGGCGCAGAAACATTAATAAAACAGTAAAAATCTTTGCACTTTAATGGAAGTTTCAGCTAGCTAAAATGTTTCTCGTACTAGCTTTCTGAACTCCATTTTTGGAATTTAATTACTATCTAACTAGCTTGTCTAACAATTGTGCGCTTTTCGAAACCGCCGTTAACTCTGTAGTGGTATTAAATCTGAATAAGAAAGCAGACAATTAGCATTCATCTTTCCTCCCTGGTTCGTCTAGTATACAGAGTTTCTGCTTATTTGAAATAACTTACTTTAGTATGGAAATTTTTTCAAATTTACAGTAGTTGTAAACTTTTATACGTAGGCAAGACAAGCACATAATAAATTCATATACCAGAATAATTTTCTGGGTGCTACATTAAACTCTAAATAAAATAGCAAACTAGCTCATTTCACCCTGTTATTTTTTTTAAATGCAACTTACTGATATTAATAGAGAGAGTTGCAAAATTAATTTCAATATTAAGTATATAACTTTCAATGATAACAGTTCTTCAAAAATGCGTTAAGCAGAAAGCAGGCAAAAACGACTTAACATGCTTGAGCACTTCTAAAAAGTTGAACACAATTTCAACGAATGTGTATTGGGACAACGGTTAAATGGAGATACTATGCACCATTCAGCAAAACTTTTCTTATTCGAATGTTGATGGTTTGAGAGCTACAGGGTTTTGAAGGTTATAATTTATTTCAATTTTTTGGCATTACTCTGAAAATTTTGGGTTAGCAACTTGAAAATTGGCATCTTTATGTTTTTGGGCACAGAGCAAAAGAGTATGATACCATTGTTGACTTTGGTGATAGAGAGTACTACTTCCAACATTTTTTTATGATTCATTAGCCATAACCTTTTTTCCTCTACATCCAACGTACAACCGACTTCAAAATCGGTAAGAGCAACCCTTTTGACATAAAAAATCTAGTCTTATTTTAATTTGATATTCCAATCTGTTTTCAAGAAATAAATGTTTAATTCAAATTATTTTTAGTCCTTATTAGTGGGATGTTACGCCGAAAATTATAATAATATTTTAGAAGGCTTGTATTACTAATTCAATAAACTGTGTCATTTCGTTCCAAAAGTGAAAATAGCGCTCCAAAAACTATCTCGGTTGAACCAGAAGAGGAGGTTTGATTAGAGTGTACGAAAATTTAGGTGTAAGTACCCGTCGTCTAAGTGCGGCAATGGACATAAGTTACTCATCGATTTGGAGATGAATAACTTATGCCCATTGCCGCACTTAGACGACGGGTACTTACTGAATTTTCGTAGTCTAATCAAAACCTCCTCTTCTCGTTCAACGGAGATAGTTTTGGAGCGTTGTTTTTACTTTTGGAACGAAGTGAACCTTTCTCGCCTAAATTATTGTACAGGTTTCGAAACAGTTTATGATTCGGTTGTCTTTTTTGGGGTATAACTGGGTATCTCTTTGGGTCACAGCGCGGCAATTGAAATTTGTTTGCACAAAAACACACACCATATCTATCATCTCACTATAGATAAAGTCACTATGGCACGGTATTTTTAAAATAGTGTAGTAGAAGAAATTTTAAGCAGCAGGTTAAAGAAAACACTAAGTTATGCTTTAAATACCTTCATTGACTCATTAAATAAAAACTATGCCAGATCATAATGACGACTGTCAGATAGTGAAATAAACCTACTCAAATATTATTACTATTTTTGGCGTAATATCTTATTAATAAGTATTAAAACAATTTGAATTAAACGTTTTTTTTTTAAAAATAGATTGGAATATCAAATTGAGATAAGAATAGGATTTTTTATGTAAAAAGAGTTGCTCTTTCAGATTTCGAAGTCGGTTGTACGCTGGATGTAGAGGGTAGAAAGTTATGGCTAATTAATAATTCAAAATTGTTGTAAGTAGTGCCCTCGATGATCAAAGTAAAAAATAGTAACATTCTATTTCTCTTTACCCAAAAACGAGAGATGCTAATTTTCAAGAAGATAACCCAAAAATTTTCAGAATAATACCAAAAAATTGAAATAAACTAATAACCTTCGAAACCATGTACTTCTTAAACCATCAACATTCGAATAAGTACGATTTGGTTCATTGGTCGTTATTTGATGCATAGTATCTCCAGTTAACCGTTGTCCCATTGTCAACGAAATACCCTGTATATCTATGTAACTCTATTTCTTTTCATTTCTGCATCTCTGTATGCAACGACTAATTCGCTTCACAAATGCAAAAATAAAAAAATTTACCGTATTTTTTTTATGATAAAAAGCTATTTCAGGAACATGATTACTAAATATGTCATACTGACTCTGGTCAAAAGACACAAAAGTTTTAATTCTGACGTTTCCTCAAATCGCTGCTCCACAGTTAAAATAGTAACATCCAAATTTCGTAAAATATTCGCCTACACGACGCTTCTTGTCTTCCCCAGAAATTTCATCTAAGCGTAATGGTTTAGCTCTGCGATATATTATCAGGTGTGAATTCTGCCATCTGTCTTGAAAATGTTTGAAAATCCTTTCTTAGTTTTAGAATATACTGCTTAAAGTTTTGAATTTCTTTTGTTACAAAATTCAAAATCTATTTCTTTTATTTTGTAAACTTTGAAATAATATATCGAAGTGGGAACAAATTGCAGAAAAAATCAGTAGAATGAAGCGCAAATCAAATTATTTGAAGGTACTGCCTACGTGCACATATGGCAGATCCATGATTACATTCGAAATCTTCGTTTTGAATTATAGTCTCAAACAAGAAGTTCGAGTCTGTTTTATGTTCGAAGACAGTTTCAACTAGGCGACTATCACAATTCCATCGCGTTTGCGATTTAGACAGTAACCCTATTTTTTATAATTACGCTAGCATATCCGTTTTCGTACTTAATTTGTGTGAAAAAGCTCGAAGATTCAACAAGATTTGTAAAAAAACCTTACGTGCTTTAGCTTGCAAACTGAGATAAATCTAATTCAAGCTTATGAGCATGGCAATGAAAAGATATTGCAGATCTGCAATGTCTCGTACCTTGTTAGTACTCCAGTATTTTTCTCCAGCTATAACTACCGCATCATTATAGGTTTGTATAATTGATTTTTGCCACAACCAGATTCGCTTAAAGCTTTCAACACATGTTCTAGAAAACCGGTTGCTGTCCTATTCCCACTGACATAAGTAAAATGTAGCAATATTTCTTCTACTCTTCTATCTGGAATCACATAATGTAGTGTCGTTAATAATTGCAACTTCATGCCTATGTCTCTACTTTTATCAAAATTAATGCAACAAACTTAGCACTTCAAATATTTTCTTTGTTGTTGGCAACATCACAACTACAATTGAAAAAATCAATTCGTTTTGAATAGATGAAGAGATGCCACAAAATACAGTTAAGTTCTCCAAGTAAGATTTTAGTACGTCCCTGTGATTTATAATTTTATTTAGAAATTCTATGAAATTCCTTCTGTTGGATGATGAATAGCTCTCATTGTTGCTCCTAAATGGCAGACCTAATTTTTTCCAAAAGGCAAGCTACTCTAATTAAATTGCCAGTTATTTCTCAATTTTGTCTAATTATTTTAATATGTTTTTACTTCAAGTTTGTATTGATTACTCAATGAAAATTTTACCCTCGTGTAACAGTGTGGTGCGCTGTTGGAGATTTTGGTTTGTGTGGTCCCTACTTTGTCGAAGAATATGGTGGGTGAAGTTGTAACGGTGACTTCTGCTCGATATTGTCACATGATTAAAATTTATTTGAAACCAAAAGTGGATGAATTATTGCAAGACCATGAGAATGAAAACAAGATGGTGCTACGACCCATACATCTCATCGTTCAATGGAACTTTTAAGGCAAATATTTCCCGGTCGTCTTATGTCTTTGCAAGGTGACATTGCGTGGCCCCCCAGATCGCCTGATTTAACCCCATGCGATTTTTTTCTTTGGGATTACCTCAAGGAAAAGGTGTACAAGCATCGTCCCCGAACTATCGATGAACTGGAGGCTGCTATTACTGAAGAAATTAATCCAACTCCTCTGAATATGATTCATAGAGTCATGGAAAACTTCCAGGAAAGGCTCCATCAGTGTTTGGACAATGGAGGTAGACATTTAAAAGATATAATTTTTAAATAATAATAAAATAAAACCGCATTCTATGTTCTTTCAAATAATAAAATAATTTTCATGGCATCTTGCTTGGTTTTTATTACGCTTTTTTTTTAAATCGGAAAGTTCAAAATGATTCACCTTGTATCATCATCATCATTAGGTCTTCAGTCCTGGAACTGGTTAGACGCGTACCTCAATTGTTTCCTATTCTGAACTAACCTACAAATTTTGCTGAAATTTGCATAGTCTGCATCTATCACTATCTAATCTAGGTCTACATGTACCTCCTTTTTCCTATCTCTGCTTGTAATATATCCTATACTATTCCTCAAAAATGCTTTAGAACGTATTCTGCCTTTCTATTTCTCCCATTTTTTCCACAGATATCTTTATTCCCCCCACTATTTCTATAACCTATTTGTTATTCACTTTGTCTGTCTATGCTATCATCCTCATACATCTGAAGCACAGCATTCCCAGAGGCTGCTACCGTTTTTCTGTCTGTTTTTGCCACTGTGCCTACTATGGTGTGCTTTCAACAATTTTCTTCTTGTTTCTATGTTTGTTGTCTTTCATCATGGGCGCTGTTCTTTCTTGTTAGATGTAGTTCGGTCCTCTTCTATTGTTTTACAATTATATACCCTATTTCTCTGACATTTAGTGGTTGTGAAGGGGAGGGCGGCTCCGTGGCGTAGTGGTATGTGTGTGGCTACTACGCCCAAGGTCGCGGGTTCGAATCCCAACATGGTCCGCTTGAAAGATGTTAGGCGAGAATTTTTCACAAAAATACACCCTCGTTCGGATGAGAGGTAAAATGGAGGTCCCGTGTGTGAGTGTTGCCACGCACGTTAAATATCCCTACCTTGCTTGGAAGAGCAAGGGTTCGGCAAAATTCCAAATTTTCCAGGTAAAAAAACTCGCTTCCTAGCCAAAAGTAGTATCTTCGGGTGGAGCATTGGAAAATCACATGTAAGGTTATGAAGGGGGTGTGACTACTACGCCCAAGGTCCCGGGTTCGAATCCCGATACGGTCCGCTTGAAAAATGTTGGGCAAGCATTTTTCACAAAAATACACCCTCGTTCGGATGAGAGGCAAAATGGAGGTCCCGTATGTAGGTGTTCTCACGCACGTTAAAGATCCCTACCTAGCTTGGAACAACAATGGTTCGGCAAAATTCCAAATTTTCCAGGTAAAAAGAACTCGCTTCCTGGCCAATGTAGTACCTTCGGGTGGAGCATTGGAGCATCACATATAAGATTGTGAAGGGGGGTAAGCAGCCTGTGGCTTCGAAGTTCCTTCAGCACTTCAACATTTGCCGATTTAATATTTTTCTAATATATCTCTTCGCACAGTCAACATTAGTTGCAGATATTTCACAAGCAACAGCTGTAGTTGTTTATAATAATCATCAGGTTTATCTGCACTTATTTTTTCGTCATTATGTTTTTTGTCTCTAAACTGATTAGACACGTACCTGCACTTATTTATATTCTGAGCTAGCCCACAGTTTCCTGAAATTCTCACACAACCTATACACAATTCAGTTTCTTTTTGATTGTTTTGTAATTTTATGCCCTATTTCACCGAGATTCATGTAAAGGGGTTAAGCAGCCTGTGGCTGCCAAGATCCCTCAACACTTAGACATTTGTCGAATTAATAGTTTTCCAGTAAATCCTTACACACAATTAACATTATTCGAGGATATTGCCCAACCAATACTTGTAGTTGCTTATAATAATCATCATGTTTAAGTACACTTATTTTTTCGTCATTAGTTTATCCATCTTACGACTGATTCGATACGTACCTGCATCTTCTATTCTGAGCTAGCTTACACATTTCCCTGAAATTGTTACAGCCTACATCTTTCACTATCTGTGTGCAGTAGAATACCTAAGTCTATCCCTACTTCTATTTTTTCCTATCTCTGCTTCTAATATATTCCGCACTATTCCCTCATGCCGTAGTATGTGGCCTATCATCCTATCTCTCCTATTTTTTTACCGTTTTCCACATATTTCTTCGTTCCCCTATCATTTTTAGTACATCTTCATTCTTAACTTTGTTTGTCCATGATATCTTCATCATACGTCTGTAGCACCACATTTCAAAGGCTTCTTCCTTTTTCTTGTCTGCTTCTCCTACTGTCCAGGCTTCACAGCCCTACAGTGCTGTGCTCCACAGATATGTTTTAAGCAATCTTTTCCTTGTTTCTATGTATGTAGTTGATTTTTCATGTTAAATGTAGCACGACCTTGTGCTAATCTTTGTTTTATATCTTTTGTGCTTTTCCCATCTTGTGTTATTTGGCTTCCTAGGTAGCAGAAATCCTTAACCTCTTGTAAGTTCCTGTTACCTATTTGTATCCTTGTTTTCGATTTTTTCCCCTCTTTTGCATACTAGTACTCTAGTTTTAGTTTTATTAATTTTCATACCGTATCTCTCTGTTAGAACCGTTTTCAATTCATTAAGAGCAGATTCTAACTTTGCTACATGATAATACCGCCATATCAACTGCAAATCTAAGCATTTCAATTTTTTGTCCCTGCATAGTAATTCTAAATGTCTTCCTGCATTTGACAGTATTCATTGCCTCTTCAATGTATAATTTAAAAATTAATGGGGATAGGGCACATCCCTGTTTTACCCCCTACCTAATGCTTACTTCTCTACCTTCCTGCTCGAATTCTATTACTGCTGTTTGCTTTTTGTATAAACTATGTACTATTCGTCTATCCCTAATTCCAATCTTTTTGAGTATTTCAAACATTTTTTCCAATTTACATTGTCGAATGCTTTTTTAAGATCTACAAACCCTATATACACGCTTTCCCGTTTTACAATTGTTTTCTCCGTTATCACTCTCAGAGCTAAAATAGCCTCCCGTGTTGCCCTGTTTCGCCTAAACCCAAATTGATCTTCTCCTAGTATTTCTTCAGCTCGTTTTTCCATTCGTCTTTGTACAATTGTAGTTAATATTTTTGACACGTGTGCTATCAAACTTATTGTTCGAAAATTTTTACATCTATCCGCGCCTTTCTTTTTGGTATAGTTACTATGATGTTACGTTTGAAATCTTTGGGTATCTCGCCTGTGTCATACATATAGCTTACAAGTTAGGAGATACGTTCTGTTACTGCTTGTCCAGCGACTTTTAGAGTTTCTACTTGCACCTTTCTGTACCCGGCGCCTTACTATTTTTTAGACCCTTTAATGCTAATTCAAACTTATTTCTAAGTATAGTATATACCAGGTCATCATTTTCAATGTCTGATTCCTGTTCTAATGCTGTTAGTTCTTCTCCTACATACAAATTCTCTATATATTCTTACTATCTACCCACTTTCTCTACATTTTCTATAATGACGTTTCCTTCCGTATCTTTTATATTTCTGCAATACGGTTTTCTATCCCTAAAATTGATTCTAATTAGTTTGTATGTTTCAACTGTTTTTTCTACTTCCATCTTAGTTTGTATCTCTTTGCACTTTTCATCAATCCATTGTTCTTTAGCTTTTTTGCATTCGCAAATAATTTCCCATTTTATGGTTTTTTACCTCTGTTTTCCTTTTTCGTCTGAATAATTTTTGTATTTACGTCTTTCTTCTATTAAATTTAGGTTATCCTTTGTTATCCATGGTTTCTTATTTTCTTTTGTGTACAGCCCAGAATATTTCTGGTCGCCATGTCTGGGCTGTGTTTAAGGTTATTCCATTCTGTTTCTACTTTCTTAGTATCAGATAATTTCCCGATATCTTTCAGCAATTCATTTGACTTTTTTCGAATCTTTCTTGAATATCTTTATCTTTTAATTTCTCAAAGTCAAAGTGTCTTTCTCCGTTTCTCTTTTTCAAATTTTTAAATTTAAGTGCGGCCTTCATAATTACGATGTTGTGTTTAGTTCTTCGTCTAGTCTGTTTTTGTATTTTCGTCTTTCTTCTAATAAATTCAGGATATCTATTGTTTTCCATAGTTTCCTATTTTATTTCTGTGTATACCCCAGAACATTTCTGGCCGCCATGTCTAAGCTGGATTTAAGGATATTCAATTCTGTTTCTACTTCCTTGTTTCCGAAACTTTCTCAATGTCTTTCAGCAATTCATTTGCTTTTTCATATCCTTCGTTGGTGTCTTTATCCTTTAGTTTCTGAAAGTCAAAGTGGCTTTTTCGTACGATTTGTTAAAATTTTAATTTTAAGTGCGGCCTTCATAATTACGATGTTGTCGTGTCTATATCTGCTTCTGGGTAGCTTCTACAGTCTTTTACTTGATTCCTAAACCGTTGTCTAGAAAGAATGTAATATATTTTATATCTTCCTGCATCTTCTGGCATCTTCCACGTATATCGTCTTCTAGCATGATGTTGAAATAATGTGTTTGTGCTGATTAAATTGTTCTTGTCGCAAAATTCTACCAGCCTATTTCCCATGTCGTTTCTCGTGCCTAAACGAAATAAACCTACTATCGCACCTTCCCTATCCTCACCTGCCACTACATTAAAATCCCCCGTAATTATATTTTTTTATGTCCTTTTACGTATGTTAGTATGTCTTCGATATCTTTGTATATCGCTTGTACCTCTTTGTCACTGTTGCTGGTGGGCATGTATGCTTGTATTATTACTGTGTTTACCGGTTTAGATTCTATTCTAACCATGAGTACTCTTTCGTTCTTTTGTCAGTAATATTCTACACAGTATCCTATCTTTCTTCGCATAGCTATCCCCACACCCGAATTTCCTTCCTTCAAAAATTCCCAGCCTCTGGCCACCGAACTTCACTGATTCTTACTATGTCTAGTGCTAACCTATTTATTTTTATTTTTAAGTTCTCTAGCTTACCTACTTGCTTCATACTTGATACACTTTAGGTCTAAACTCTAAGGTATACTTTTTAAAGTCCCGGCGGGTAATGTATGAGAGCCTCTACGACAGTTGGTAACACAAAAAATATTTGCAATATGTTGCGCAATAAGCGGTTACGTCATACTTATGATCAAATTATTATCACATACAAAAAATGTTTATTTTAAGTATAAGAGAAAACTAAAGGTACTCACGTAAACTGTAGGACCCCTCACAGCATTACGGTTATTTTGGCGGCAGCTGGGCGTCGTTGAGCATTGTGGGCGTGGGTCATCCTTTTGCCCCCGGTTGAATCCAAATTAATTTTGTCATCTTCTTCCTTGTGTAGAGGGACGACAGGAATACAGGTAAAGGTACGATAATCAGGTAGAAATGGGAGGAAATCTACATTATCTGAAAGAGAAGACAAGATAACGGCACACAAATAACTACTAGGCTCGACGTCTGACTGACTCGTCTCGACGTGACGGAAATCACCACTTCTGTTCCACCCTGCATCTGCGCAATTTCGAGCGCCGACGCGACTATTAAAAGGGACGGAAATGCACGCACAAACCTTTTAAATTATTGGCGCAAAATTACTTACAAATTAGGAACTTATAGAAATGCTTAAATGCCGATTTTAACATTTCAAGCTCAGACTCTGGACTTTCCGTTCGCATCCTTCGTAGTCGTCCCCACCCGGAGATCCGAATGGAGGCTTATTTTAACTCAGGAATCTTTTACCCCAGAGAATGCCATCTTTACTTTAATTTAAGTACGCTGTGTACTTGGGAGGTAATGTGGTAGTTTCCCTTTGCCTTCCACATCGCGGTAGTGTGTCTTAGACTGCCATACCGACTCCTATAGTATCTGGCAATCTAAGTACCGAAAGAGTCACTGCCCTCTTTCGGGGACCTGTCTTAGTCTGGTTCTTCACTAACAACCCTACTGCTTTCGTTGGACCTGTAGTTTGGCTTTTTAGCTCATTAGAACACGCAAGCGATTTCACCTGTTCTAGTAATCTAGAACTACGGCAAGGTGCAGGTCCATTCGAAATGGTCACCTTGTACAGTGTGTCCCAAATTGGATGTATTAAATGGGTAACTTAGTTGTTATTAAAGATACAATAAAACTGTGTGCGCAGTCATGTGCCAACTTTTTGAGATCAATTCAATGGTGAAATCACAAATGAACGATCTTCTTTTGTTTTCGAGTTATAGCCAAAATTGATATTTTAACAATTCTATTAATTCGTATAACTCGTTTGGTTCCAAAAATATCCAAAAATACTGTAATAGTTTTTATACGGTTTTTACGTAGAATACAGTGGCGTACGCAAATATTTAATATTTATAATACTTTTGAGGTTATAATATAAACTTGCATTTTTTAAATGGAAACCACAATTGGTTGTCACTTTATTTAAAAGCTCTTTTGACAGCTTTTCAAAATATATAGTTTAATATAATTATCTTTTCAAATGGCCGAATTATTCCATGTTTTTGGTATAATAAAGTAATTTATTATATTGGTAATAAATAGTTGGCCGCGAAACAAAAGGTAAACAAAACGACAATTGTTTGTATAACAAACGTCAGCGAGCTTCAATCATATCTATTGCACATGCAATAAATTGTATTGTTAGTTTGTAAGTGAAGCATCAGTCTGTTACTAAATGGCAAAATTTGAAAATTACGAAAATACGATATGCTAGTTGCATTTATTGAGTCTGCGAAAATTCCTCTATCAGCAAAAACTTTATATTTTATTAGGTAATTGTGTAACTAATAGCAAATAATATTACTATGTCTTTTGTAAATAATACAGATACCCTGAAAGACAACAACCTAATATTAACATGTTTAAAAGGATAGATAGTAATTTACAACAGTTTGGCTGCTTTGAAAACCTAGAACGAAACAGTATGCAGTTTTTAATTAAGAGCAAACTACTGTTTCAACCATAGCATGTGGAAACAAACCCAAGAACATCATGCAGGAAAATTGAAAGGAAATGGGTGTTTCTAAATCAGCAGCTTCAAGAATATTGAAGCGTAATAAATATCGACCCTATAAAAATAAAATTATACATAGTTTGTTTCCCGACGATTTTCAAAAAAGAAGGCGATTTTGTCAATGGTATCCCCGTAAATGTTCTGCTACTAACAATTTTGGAAATAACATTATATGGTCTGATGAAGCACTTGCTGGTCGAATGAAAATACCTATCAAACATACGAGGCGTCAACAAAGCCGTTATGGTTTGAATATTTGTTGCTACATTGTTGGTGGCAAATTTCAATACCATATTTTTGAAAACAATCATTCAGCTTGTCGCTATATTGAAATTTTGTATACCAACTTGCACGAATTACTGGAGGACAAAAGTGTGGTTCCAACGAGATGGTGCACCCCGCACAACGCTATAATTACTTGTGATTATTTAAATAGAGAATATCTCAATAAATGGATGGGTACGTTTGGACCTGTTCAGTGGCCGCCTAGATCTCCTGACTTGTCGATATTGAACTATTTCTTGTGGAATTTTTTTAAAGAGGAAATCTATAAAGCCCAGAACCATAGTATTGAAGAGTTGCGGAATTCAATTGAAGCAGTATTTCGTAAAGTTAAGGCGGTTTATTTATTAAATTCTATTAAGTCTTTAATAAAACGATGCGAACTTTGTTTAAGAGAGAATGGAGGCCAGTTTGAACAATAACTCTGAATTATCAGTAAATAAAACTATTGTAGTATTCCCATCTGTGTTCTAGTGTTTTATATATATTATGTGTGAGGGTGTGTGTAGGTGAGGGTGTGTGTGGTTGTGTGCGCATGCGTGCGTGCATGCATGGGCGCGTGCTTGTGTGTGTGTGGTTGTGAGGGTATGAGGTGTGTGAGTATGTGTGTATTTGTGTATCCATACATGGATTATAGACTGTTTAAATGTGGATAGGAAAGTATAATTTTCAATTTAAGATGTAGTTACATTAATTTTAGTAATATATGTAGTTATGATATTGTATTCTTCTAGCTTTCAAACTTTGTTGTTTAGAGTGGTGTGGTACAATAATAAACTCTTATTTTGTGTTTACCTTTTGTTTCGCGGCCAACTATAAATTACCAATACAATAAATTATTTTATTATACCAAAACATGGAATAAATCGGCCATTTGAAAAATAATTATACTAAACTATATATTTTTGAAAAGCTGTCAAAAAGAGCTTTTCAATAAAGTGACAACCGATTGTGGTTTCCATTTAAAAAAATGCAAGTTTATATTATAACCTCAAAAGTATTATAAATATTAAATATTTGCGTACGCCACTGTATTCTACGTAAAAAACCGTATAAAAGACTTCTACAGTATTTTTGGATATTTTTGCAAACAAACGAGTTATGAGAATTAATAGAATTGTTAAAAATATCAATTTTTGGCTATAACTCGAAAACAAAAGAAGATCGCTCATTTGTGATTTCACCATTGAATTGATCTCAAAAAGTTGGCACATGACTGCGCACACAGTTTTATTGTATCTTTAATAACAACTAAGTTACCCATTTAATACATCCAATTTGGGACACACTGTATATGTCCATATTTTGCTAGTGTTTATTGCTCATTTTTTCGAATTTAAAAACAATATTACTATATAGTATTTTAATTTATTCTATATGAAATTATCTGTATAATTATAGAATTTCCTAGTCTAACGATAATAAGCGGCTCCGTGGCGTAGTTGGTATGTGTGTAACTACTACGTCCAAGATCCCGGGTTCGAATCCCGACACAGTCCGCTTGAAAAATGTTAGGCAAGCATTATTTCCAAAAATACACCCTCGTTCCGATGAGAGGTAAAATGGAGGTTTCGTGTGTGAGTGTTGTCACGCACGTTAGAGAACCCTACCTTGCTTGGAACCGCAAGGGTTTGGCAAAATTCAAAATTTTCCAGGTAAAAAACTCGCTTCTTGGCCAATGGAGTACCTTCGGGTGGAGCATTGGAAAATCACATGTAGAGTCTAACGATAATGTGGAAATGCGAAAGCCGTACAGTTTTTAATTATAATCAAACGAAATACACCTCTTATTTCAACTGTTCATTGTTTGAATATTTACGACATAGTAAAATCCTCCTAGAAGTTAGAATTATCAACGTTTTCATTCATGAATGTTTGAATAAAAAATACTGCGTGAAGTGTTGTAAAACATTTGCTTCATTTTGAGTTTGATTAAACTGACTATTCGTGTTCTCCAACCCGTTTTTCGGAAATGCCGTAGGTAGGCTTTTTTTATAGACCCCTAAGAATAATAACAACTGAATCCATCTGAAATTGGCATTCTTATTAAATTATTATTGTACCAAAAGGTCTGAAATATTTTGCTAGAACACATAAAATAAATTCGGCTTTTAAAAAATGCTGATAACGTTTGAAATAGTATATTATTCAACGAGCAAGTTATGAGAGCCATTATTCATTCGGAAGGTTTGCGCCGCGAACCCGTTAGGGTGAGCGGCATAATCCGAACCAGTAGTGGCCATAACTCGACGAGTAGAAGACTATAATTTCCCACGACCACAAAATCTTCATTATCGGATTTCTAAATGTTTAAACTAATATTACAAACACTAACAAGCAAAAATGTAGCAGCTTACTTTACATCTTACGA
Organism: Platerodrilus igneus; assembly: GCA_036346225.1. Classification (NCBI taxonomy): domain Eukaryota; kingdom Metazoa; phylum Arthropoda; class Insecta; order Coleoptera; family Lycidae; genus Platerodrilus; species Platerodrilus igneus. The sequence continues at coordinate 1,678,903 of JARFIW010001135.1, read as the reverse complement.
AAATTGTACCTCGCGGATTATGAAAAATAAAGGTTGGTACTGATTGGTCAAAGGTGTTGGATTAAGATCATAATTCACGACCTGGATGTTTCCAATTGGTTAGAGGCGTTGGATTATGAATTCATTTACACCTACAGAATAATGAGTACTATTATTGCCCATTCCTAAATGCATAAGAAATGCATAACTGGATAGTCGTGGGAAATAGTACATAAACTATTCACATATTTGTCTCTTAAACACTAGCATCAACATTTCACATAACCTGACTAATTAGTTGATGTAATAAATATATAGCCTCTGGTTATGTGCATATAACGTACCCTGTATTACATATTTTTTATTTATTACACAGATGAATTCCTACATGGCTATTATTTAATATTTCAAACGTGATTAAAAAAAAAGTTTTGCGCAATTTTTAAATACAAATGGCTTATACAAAATTTTATATTTATTTATAGCATCACACTCACTTATTCGAATGCTGGAAATTTACATTAAGAATGACAAGTAGACCACAAATTAACCATCCCTAAAAATCTAATAGTTGCTATTTCCTATTGTGCTCTAGGAAACGAAGAAAATAGAATAATAATCAAACGGTGAGCGGAATTTGAAACTAATGTTGCATACTGTGCTATGGATTAATAAAATATATAATATCTTTGTTAATGTTGCAGGTAACCCAGCGTATCTGTATTGGGTTAAATTTTATTACTAAGTGTCTGCCTTGTTGAAATTGTAAATTGATAGTTACAATTAGTAGCACAAAAATTAACCATTTTCAAGCATACTATATAATTATGGACAATGTATACAAATTCAGGCAACACATCAAAAGTCTGTGTCATACGTTTAGATATATTAATAATTAGTAATGTATTTTTTACTGTGTTACAAGCGTGTTATTTAGGTATTAAATGAAACTCCCTAGTTTTAGTATCTAGATTTTTTGAACTTATAAGCAGATCTAGTGAAGGGAATAAAGACTTATTGTCTCTAAATAGCGTGACGTCGCCCGTTAATTGCAAAATATACTATATGTACCTATTTCTATAAAAATTAAATATTAGCAAGTGTACCATATAAAATTTAAAAAATCTTAGTACTTATAGGCAACATATCGTACATCTAATTTGTAAAAATCATGCAAAGAAGTATATTTTAGTTAAAGGGCTTAAAAGATTACTTTGTGTAAATGTTGTGCAACATTGCTTACTCTAGGGTTAATTAAAAAAAGTGTTTAAATATTATGAAGGTATTTTCCTGTGTATTGCAAAATATGTGTGTTAGCTAGTCAAAAATGTCATGTCACCTGTAAATTGTACTATATACAACACAAATGATACTGAATGTGCTAAAATTTGGTATGCGAATCCTGTATACTTTATTGTTAATTAGAAAATATTTGTGAAAATATTGTAGAAGGATTTGGCAGTGTATTTGTAATGGAAGAAAGAGAAGGATTGCAATAGTGTTTATTAAAAATGTATGTGCTAAGTCTATCTCTTATATAGATAATCAATGGAACTTGGGTATAAAAGATTACTTTGTGCAAATGTTGTGAAAGGACAATGACATGTTAAAAGAGCAAGTAAATAAAAATGCCTTGAGGGTTTGTTAGACAGACGTGCCTCTGTATATCGAAAGAGTTAATAAACATTATCGGTCAAGTGGTTAAATGTAAGCACAAAAAAATAACGGCGTGTAATTAGCAAGGTGATTAAGTTAATGTATGTCTATCTTTTATCCACTCATGTATAGTCCACATAGAGGAAATTATATGTAAATTCTCGTAAGGATAATGTTTTAAGTTATTTCTGCATATTGTCATTAAGATCATCTCTTGGGGTCGTAGTCCTATATTTGTACTACTCCCAATTAATTTTTAACTTGTTTATCGCAGAGGCAATAAATACTGTTACATGTAGGAAAAAAATTGGAATTATTATGTGCGGACAAACGATTAATATGCTCAGATTCGGAGACGATATAGCGGTATAAGCATTTAGCAAGGAAGCAGCTCTTACTGGAATGGAAACAGTACTAACAGAAAGACGCGGCATAATTTAACATGTCAATTCGCCGTCGCCTTGCCAGGTTACATTGTACGTCACACTTCCTTCTGTATAAAAGTATTTTTCATTTTAATTTCATATTAATACCGTTTACAATTACAAGTTAGTTTTGATTTGTGTAACATTTCCCTTTAGTATTATAAAATAATACACTAAATACGTCGATTTTTAGTTTTAATTTAATGTTCCTCCTTTTGTATAAGTAATATAAATAATTATGATCTTATGTTATTTTCTAATTGGTATACCTCTGAATAGTGTTCATAAATACACAACTGGTGTATACACGAATCTGTTATTTAGAATGGTTTTCTTGTTTGTCTCTCTCTCAAAATGTGTGGTTATCTTCAAAGCGGAATAAATTTTCGCTCTCTTGATATCTAACTGCCTTCTTCTGCACATGCGGTTTCTCGTTATGGAAGTTATTTCTAAGGCCAAGATATCGTACCTGAATACTAGTAAAATGTGTACGGAGAAAGTCTACCTGAATTACCTATTCAAAGTGTGTATGAATGGGTTCTCTGGTCGAGTATTTAACTAAATGTGCTGGGCTATCTAAGCCTATGCATTAATTCTGCTACCTACAAATATTATCTGTTGTCGTAAAAGAATTTTATGTCGCCGTTTAGTTACCTTCCAAAAATAAATTAAATGTCCGTTAACAAAACATATGATTGTGGAACAAAAGGATTGGCTATTACAAATTTCAAGTTTGAGGTTAACAACTAAACTAAATATAGATGGTGTTCGTCATAACAAAGCCGTAAGAAAAAACTAAAAATTCTATAATACTAAACAAGCCGAAGCTCAATACTTAAGTATACGTTTCTTTCAAATTACATGAATACAAGTATGAGTTTTAGCTTACTTACTTTTGTGACGGAACAGTGTGCATGTGTTTCAGCTTTAATCTCAAATATCTAGAAAAATAATGCATTTAAAATTTTAAGTCATACTTTTACTTACCTATTATCTTAACTAATTTAAGATTACATTTACTGTCCCGGTATAACCTTACAAGTGTAAACATAAAAGCTTTCATGAAACTTTTTGTGGATTATGAGGTTATGTTTAATTTAAATGTTTAATACAAATTTTCTTAACTATGTTAAATACAACAAAGCGTATTTATAATTTCTTTTTACTTAGAAAGTAGTTTAAAATTGTGTTTAAGTACAATAATAATTTTAGATTTTCTAATATTTTATCTGGTAAAGTGTAAGACAATTTTAAAATTATAAGAGAGTAGATATATATATATATATATATATATATATATATATATATATATATATATACAGGGTGAGTTTTTAGTGTGGCAACGGTTGATAACTCCGTTATTATAAAAGCTACGTAAACCAAATTTGGAGGCATATTAGGCATGCCTAAAGTGCACATTTTAAAAATATTTGGATGCATGCAGGGTGTTTCATAAATCCAGGGCATATTAAACTTATATTTTTTTAAATGAAACACCCTATATATTATTACATTTTTGAAAAGCCCATAAAAAGAGCTTTAATTTGATATCAAATTGTATCTGTCTATTCCTTTTAGTTTTTGAGATATTCAACTGTTTTTAGAAAAAATGACCCTGATTAGATACATTGCCACTGCACTAATACACAACTTATGTTAATTTTCTAGATGCAGAGAATTCTACCATATACCATAGTATATTTGTAAATATCACTTTTTTGAAATTTCTTCACAGTATACAGGGTGTGTCTGGTTTCGCAAAATGCAATTTTAAAAATTTTTTTTAAATGGCACCTACCAATTTATTGCTACAATGGATAGTTCATTAAGTGTCCTTTCATTTTTGTTAAGCATTCCCTTTACCTAAATCCATTACTTTCTGAGATATTTTTGATTTTTTTCAAATTTTATGAATGTTTTTAATTTACATAACTAAAAATAACCTACTATTGGAGAATATTATAAAACAATTAATACACTTTGATTAACAATCAACTACAGTTATGCAATAACAATTTTCACTAAAGATGTAACACCCTACAATAATACGCTATCAACAGAATTCTGCCAGATCAACAATATGCATTTTATAGAAAATGTTCAAACAGGAAATCAGGCAGGCTTTCAAAAATATAACAATTACAATCAAAATGTCATTTAGGTTTGTTAATTGTAGTGTGTTGTCATTTAACACATTATCAGTTCTGTTTTAAATGTAATTTTTGAAGGAGTTTACAAAATGAACTTTACAGTGGAAGAACAAATAAATATGATTTGGGTATTGGGAGAAAGTTTAAAAAATTTCCTACTTGCATCAAAAATATACCAAGAGAGATATCCTGTTAAATGACAACACACTACAATTAATAAACCTAAATGACATTTTAATTGTAATAGTTATTTTTTTCAAAGCCTGCCTGATTTCGTGCTTGAACATTTTCTATAAAATGCATATTGTTGATCTGGCAGAATTCTGTTGATAGCATATTATTGTAGGTTGTTATATCTTTAGTGAAAATTGTTATTGCATAACTGTAGTTGATTGTTAATCAAAATGTATTAATTGTTTTATAATATTCTCCAATAGTAAGTTATTTTAGTTATGTAAATTAAAACATTCATAAAATTTGAAAAATCAAAAATATCTCAGAAAGTAATGGATTTAGGTATAGGAATGCTTAACAAAAATGAAAGGACACTTAATGAACTATCCATTGTAGCAATAAAATTGGTAAGGTGCCATTTAAAAAAAATTTTAAAAATTGCATTTTGCGAAACCTGACACACCCTGTATACTGTGAAGAAATTTCAAAAAAGTGATATTTACAAATATACTATGGTATATGGTAAAATTTTCTGCATCTTGAAAATTAACATAAGTTGTGTATTAGTGCAGTGGCAATGTATCTAATCGGGGTCATTTTTTCTAAAAACAGTTGAGTATCTCAAAAACTAAAAGGAATAGACAGATACAATTTGATATCAAATTAAAGCTCTTTTTATGGGCTTTCCAAAAATGTAATAATATATAGGGTGTTCCAAAAAAAAATATAAGTTTAATATGCCCTGGAATTATGAAACACCCTGTATTCTTCCAAATATTTTTAAAATGTGCACTTTAGGCATGCCTAATATGCCTCCAAATTTGGTTGACGTAGCTTTTATAATAACGAAGTTATCGACCGTTGCCACACTAAAAACATATATATATATATATATATATATATATATATATATATATATATTACACTTAGTGATTTTATCACATAAAAATTTGGTTGTAAGAAAATAAGGGGTATATATTTTGCTTTTTAATGTTATTAACTAAACGTCAATATATAAGTTGTATCAAGGTATTTTCTTTTGTCATATTTTAAATTACATCTGTATAACTTGTTGGGTAAAATTTAACTTTGTTCTCAAAATATCTAAGAGTAAAAACCCTTGAGATATAGTTTTTTGCAATCTACCGCAGCCACAAAAGGTCGATGCTAGTGCCGCCAGAGTTTTGTTTAGACTATGTTGTACATCTACTCCTACCTGTAAAAAGGAAGGGTGCAATAAAAATCAATAAAAATAAAGTTAAAGTACTGGCATCTAAAGGAGGAAAAAGTAAGCAAAAAACAGATTATAAAAGAGAAACCATCATCTACATGAGGTTAATAATTTATGTTACCTCGGAAGTCAAATAACGCTAGATCGGAAAAGTACAAACGGTGTAAAATAAAATTCAGTACAAGACCGTGCTGTATTTAGCAAGAAAAAGAAACTTATGTTCGAAGACAACAAACGTGGAAACAAGGAAAAATTTTCTTAAAACATAGGTTTAAAGCACAGCACTGTGGTTGTGGAACGTAAACAGTAAAAGAAGTGGACAGGAGAAAGGCTTGAAACTTGGTGCTACAGACGTATGATGAAGATATCATGGACGGACAGAGTTAAGGACAAAGGAGTACTAGAAATGGTAAGGGAAGATATAAATATGTGAAAAACGGTAAAGAATAGGAGAGATAGAATGATAGTACACGTTTTATGGCATAAGGGAATAGTACGAGGTATACTACAAAAAGAGAATAGAAAAAGAAAGGTTAAGGTAGACCTAGATTGAATCGGCACACACATAGTGAAATATGTAGACTGTGGGAATTTTATGGAAATGTGTGTGTTAGCTCAGAATAAGGAGCAATGGAGGTGCGTGTCCAACCAGTTCCAGGATTGAAAACATAATGATGAAGTTATTTTTCAATATTTTTCTGATGATAAACAACATGTCGAAATGCCATAAAAACATTCTTGTTATATTTATACTAAAATATTAAGAGTGAAAATTGAATTTTTACAATAATATAAATTTCCTGTTGAAAAGCAACGGTTATTAAATACCAAATAAACTTATGTAGGTATATCCTACAAACTATATTATTTATTGAGCTAGTTTTAATTTCGGATCTTTTTTGCAAAGACATTTAAAACATGATTTGGTGAAATTTTATATTAAGTAATTTGCTGTAGGTATTATGAAGAGAATTATTAGAAAATGCCCCTGGGTCATGGTTGTTCTGTATCTTTAGTGCAATAGTTATGCATACATTGGTCTATAGGAAAATATTTATCATTTCTAGCTAGTTTAGGAACCGCAGCAACAGCAATTTACCATTCACTAATAGTGCTATTGCATCATACTATTGAAATACTGAGGGTGGTAGGAAAGTACGTAGTACATTCTTTCACAACCGGCAATTAAAAAAATAACGGGAGTTTATGATTAATATACCAAGTTCGACAAGCAGCAACACATTTTATTTTACTAGCGTGAAATCACGAATATTCTCATGCATTACACAGCTGGAATGATTATAAATTACTTAACCAGACAAAAACTCGGGTAATTTACAGTTTAGAAAGAGTAATTTTAGTATGATATTTAAATTAGGACAAGCAAAAACACAAAGTAATATCTAGTGCATTCTTAGGTTAAACAGCAATACGATAAAAATTTTACATTCTTTGTAATCAATTAGATAAACTACCGATAAAAATCTGGGACATTGTCCACAAAAATATATGATTTCGATTAACATGGAGTTCAAAAAACCTCAATAACGACAAACGCATAAACGAAAAAATGTAAAGCAAATGATTCGCTTTTGGTTTTAACCGTAAAGCCTGGGTACAATGATTGTTCATATGAAATAAAGACATTGAATTTACACTAAGAGAGCTTTGTACAACAAGGCTCACCTTTTGGGTCCACTGTCGCCAGATTTTCTTTTGTTTATGTATTACATACCCTGGAAAGCAGAAGCGGAACCGCACATCATTATGGAAACAGCTGCTTTTGTAAAATTACATATTTTTCCGGATATTTTGTACCACGACAAAACATATTTTGCTTGCCCAAGATCATATTGCAAATTTGTTTCGTCATAATTGAATAGATTCGAAGCGGGAGCGTTTTTCAGTGTCTCTGTCAAATGGTGAAAATAATTAACAATAATTTCTTTTGAGATATTTGTACGACCTCTTTGAATATTACTGAAACTTTTTAGGTTATTTTATTCTTATGCCTCTCTAGAAACCAGAAAACCTAATCCACATCTGGCACGTTTGATTTGAACTTTGTGATATTCCGACCTTGGCTGTCTAAATCAGTTTTTGCTAAGTGTCGTAAATCAGTAATTGTTAAAGGAAAGCCTTATTCCTCACATAGATCGCCAGTCTTAATAAACGAAGTCTCTTTATTGTTTGTAGAAACTGTTTGACCGTAGGTTTTCCTTATTGGTAGACAATGGGTATTTGTTTCTTAAAGTATCGAATAGGATTTTGTATTGAGATGCTCCCCCAATGGACAATCCATCGTCAGTTATTTTTTTAAGGACCTCATCAATATTGGACTAAGGATAATCCATATATGAACGTGCTCTTAACTTTCTTTGATATTTCCGCGAGATATGTTTTGGGCTTCTTGGAGCGGCTTTTTGAAAAGGCTTTTTCCAAAAAACTCTTCTATCAATTTTATTTAAACAGAAATTACAATGTGAATATTAATAACAGATACGTTGTATGCAGTAACATATTGAGATCAAAAATATTCTAAGTTGACATTCACTATTTAAATTAACTAAAATTTGGGCGAGTAGCTGAACAACCAACAATGTTAAAGTTGTGAAGCTTGAGACTGACTGGCCATCTTGGACTCATGCGGGTATTTATGCTATCCCTGCCTTTCACATTGCTTATGGGAACTGCAGATCTCATGTCTGCTATTTCTTTATTCAATACGAAGTATCACTTCCTAGTAATCTTAATTCTAACAATAAGTTTCTTATAATCTATTGTGACCTGCACTTGCTGGAATACAAAGTATTCACATCTGTTCTCATGTCTGGTTTATGAACTTCCATCAACCTTTTGTAATATGTCCTTCAATTATACATTGTAACAATTTAACTTAAGATTTGATAATTTCATTTGAATACATATATATCCTAATTTGGGGCATATGTAACTCGCGTCATAATCAAAACCTAAAACAAGATTTTCATGTTAGTACCCATAAAGTAAGTTACGTTATGGAGAATAAAAAAGGTACGAATTGTATAAGTGGGGCGGGATTGATCAAGGTTGATTAAACAATCTGACCCCATAACAATCTCACCTCAAACCTTTGAATTGTAAAATATTATAAAGATAACCGTACTATGCGTCTTCATGCATAAAGATGGCTGTCACAATAGATGACCTCAAATGCCAGTTTACTTAAAACATTATAATAGTGTATAGTTTTATACTTACCAGACAAACTTTTGAAGATCTAATTTTGCCACAAAAATGGCACCACTATAAATTTGATTTTTTTGTCAACAAAAACCATTCTTTAGTATTTATGCTTTATACACTTTAGTCACTAGACTCTATATTACGAATCGTGATAGAAAACACCGCGCCCTAATGTGTAGCTACGGCACTAAATTCAAATTTATAGTAACCGAATTTAGTGATCAATCTCGCCTCTGAGGACCAACTGGACCCCAAATAACAGTGATTATAATAAAATCTCAATCGGATATTATTATTGCCCGTTGTCTGTGGTTTTCATCTTCATGTTATTGCACGATCTTGCTGCTGAGTTTATGATAAATGACACACTGGAAGTGCGTGTTACGATGTAAATTACGTAGCTGTATATTTTTATTTCTTTATCTTACACTATATAAATGCATTCATTGTGATCTATTGTATGAAATGATTATATTATCTTTGAGTCCATGCACCTTGCGCAGCGTCGGGTTTGTTACATTGCATTAAAATATATCTGTGGTTTTCCTTTGTGATAATTGCAACTACGTCTATTAAATATACTTCATTCAACAAAAATTTCTAAAGCTCATATTTGGAATGCATAATAAATGGTTCACTATTATGTCATAAAATTAAAGCTTACTGAAAAAATGACCTGATTTCACTACCGACGTTTACCGTTAAATTTTCTTTTACATTTTTGTGGTTTAGAATAATTTACAATCCTTGATTTGGGTTCCAATACGTATTTAGCAGAAATAACACGATTATTTTTATGGTTCTAAGTTTATAATTTGAATACAAATGGAGATTTAATTGCAAGTCTTGTTTTTGAAAATCCTTCTACATGAAATTAAAATTACACAGGGTGTTTCAATAACCAGTTTCTCTATTCAAGTTTAAATTTTCTTTCTTTCACTTCTAATTTTTTGTTTGCGTAACGCAGCGCGCTACAGGTCGGTATCGAAAATAAGCAAAATATCTAAATACAAATGCGTGAAATGCAGTGGGGTTATGTGGTTTTTGTAATACCATCTGGTTGTCGCCTTTAGTCAAATAGTATATTAATTATACACACATTGCAATAATATATGGTGTGCTTTTAGCAATTCTTTACGTACAGATAACACAAGTTCTATTACTGCCCATATTTCATACAGTTAAACAAAAAAGGCTTCAGCCAATAAATTTCATATTTTAATTATTGTGAACTTTAACTAGCTGTCTTTTTATGATAAAATGTCGATTTTATAAAATTAATAACTAAATGAAATTTTGGACATTTATGAGCTAACTAAAAATTTATAACGAGAGTAAGTTACTGTACCTATAGTTCGATTATAAAATGGTGCTTGTGTGAATGATTACCCATCTGGCACTATCTCTTTATTTATTAAAGAACATTGCTTTGTAAACTTTTAAGAACACCCTACATAAATTTATTTGAACAGAACACCGTGTAAATAGCTAGCAGGGAAAGTTGGCTTTAGAGAAATGTTGGCTTGCTATTTATGTATACTTCCAGGGGTTTAAATGTTGAAGTCTGTTCACTTTGATACAGAATCCTTAACGTTAATCTTGTGCTAACGCAAGACTATTTATCACTGCCAGAAATTTGGAAAATACCTTTGCCACAGGAAATACGGTACTGTAAAAGTTTAGTATTAGTGGAGTAAACATTTAGGTAAGCTGAATTCATTTAAGAACTTATTTGGAAAGCATTAAAGTTTGTTTGTGAATGGTGCGCAGATCCCAGTTATGCGAGAGTCATCAAACGAGTCGAACCAACTCAAGAACTTACAATTGCTACCTCAAATTTAATCTGTTTTAAATGGTGGTATCCTAATTATGCCAACCTACAAGAAAATTTTGCAATTAATGTGCGTCGGTGTTAGGCGGTAGGAATCCTTAACAAACATCAAAGGAAATTTTGACAGGGAATTTTCTCGAAGCATTTCAGCGAGTTTTTGCAGTAACACGGATGTAGTTTAATATCCGCATATGCCAATGCAAGCCATGCAATATGCAATACATTGGAAAAAAAAATATGTTCTAACATTTTAAATAACATGTAAATTGTATAAACAAGTCTCAGGCGGAAATAGCTAAATAAATCTAGATACTTTGGGCATAACTGAGACCTACAAATCCAAATCTATATAAGTGCCAACATGTTCATGATAGGTGTATGGGCCATGTTATATATCCTGTTTGTTCTAAGATGGAGTGTCAAGTGGGGGGTCTACGATAAAAGCGTACGGTAAAGACTAACTTCATATGTAGTAGATAATGCTACAAATGCAGCACACAAAAATCTGTTCTTTCATACTAATCTCCAAGCATATGATACGGTATTCTGTACAGACAAGAAAGAAAGTAGTAAAGTAAGTAACAAAAATGGCTCACACTGAAATACCGCAACAAAATAGAAGGATGGGATAGAATAGAAATCCAAAAGAATTAAATTTCGGGGTAGCTCAAAATTTCGTAGAGTGGGATGAGTCATGCAGAAAGTTCAGTTCTTTTATACTAATCTCCAAGCAGACATGAAAGAAAGTAGTAAAGTAAGTAACGAAAATCGCTGACACCAAAATACCGCAACAAAACAGAAGGATAGGGTAAAATAGAAATCCAAAAGAATTAGATTTCGGGCTAGTTCAAAATGTCGTAGAGTGGGATGAGTCATACAGAAAGAAAAATTTGGAATCTCAGTAAGTGGACTTATTTACAAGCCGTTAGTTAACAGACATAGAATATTTACAAACTGTTAGTGAAACGAGCATGACATTAAAAAAAATATTTACAAAACGTTACATTAAACACTTACGTAATTGTCCCGTTATAACATAATGGAACTAAGAGCGTCAATTTGCGTTGAACACAACACCAAAATGTACATTTAAGTCAATGTATATGTAAAATCTTAAAATATAAATCATATATAAGAGACACTTACATAATGTTTTCTACAAGAAAAAAATTAGACACAAAATTTACAGAACCTGCTCGGTGAAGTGTACTTTCTAAAAGTAAAATACAATGTAGCAGTAAATTTAAGTAGCCTACCCTAAACTGAAATGAATAAAGTGTGAAACTTAATCTAGATTATTATTTAGTAACAAAGTTGTTGACGTTAGCATTTCGTAGTGTTAATTTTAAAACAAGGAAAACATTGCTCTAGCGCGAGTTTTGGTGATATGAAGGTGATTTAAAAAGTAATTACGAAGTTACTTGTGCACCGATAGCACACAGTCCGCCGTTTATTGTAACCACGAGTAAAAACTAAAGCATTTACAAGGTTATCAACCAACAACAGGAGTAACCTTCATAACAGTCAAAAAAAGAGAAACAAAACAGAATAACTGCATCTTAAAGAGTGCAGTTGTTCGCCTCTGGTACCATCGTAGCGGATCTGGAAAGTATGCATGCACTTGCCGGCGCTCTAGATACTCTACATAAAACAATTGCACTAGACTACAACATTCTGACTTTACTTAGTAATTACTAAAGTAAAGCAGAGCATCTTAACGCGGCGACTTACAGCGTTTGCTTTCGGTAAAAGAAAGTTGTATAGAATACGATCTTTCAGAAGCTCAATCTGTATTTATAAGGAAAGAACAACGTAGGAGGCAAGGTGTTTGCCTTTCAAAAATATTTCTGAACAGTTGTTCTTAGAACAGTGCCTACAAAGGTATATTCCAGCTCAAAGCACGGCTTGCAACCAACGAGATAACATAGCGGCTTCCAAAAATTACTTACAAGGGGACAGTTTTATTGCTTTGAACACCTGCACAACTGCGACACAACAGAACACCGCTTGATGGAATTTCTTGGGATAGATGACAAAACCATTGCAAGTGTTCATTTAAGAGGTAGGTTGTTAATACGGTTTCCTTAATTTTTTAAAGAAAGCCATAAAAGTCTGTGAACGGTGGTTGAAACTTATTAGGACGAATTTGTATTAAGCGAAGCTTTTTGCTTTTTTAGGAGCGGCGCAGGTGTTTACTCATTCTAGGGAATAGGTAAATACCGGCTTCTTTGTATCTCTTCAAACCTAAAGGAGATTATTATAGAATAGGTTTTAGTATTCACCATTGCACCGAAAACCAACATTTAAACAAGCACTCGTTCAATTGTAAGCAAGTCGAGCTTGTTGATCTATAATTTATACAATTTGATATAACATAAAAGCATGAGGGCGTTTTTAGTAAACGCACTTCGAATCTGATATTCATGCAAGAATATACCACTTGCAGAAATTTAACGTAACACATATTTAAGGAGTAATTTGAAGAAGATGCAAAAATCATTTACCACATGACCTCACAAGTCCGCTACATATCACAAATATATTTGCTTGCCCACTCCAAATGATCGTTGCATTTTTTTATCAACCTTTTTTTAACCGTTTAACTCCTGCACTTATTAAATTCATAAACTCTTCCATTTAACTTTGTGTCAAAAAATACACCAATATAATAGTATCTAAGTAGAATTTTAGCGAAGCAGCGACGTTGATATTTCACACCCGCCGTAAGACCGCAACGGTGGTATAATCCTCAAGAAATCCACTTCTATACCTATTTGGTGAATCAATTTTGAGTAGGTTTGACGTCAGAACTCGACCGAGGTAGTCACTAGAGGTATACAAATTTGTATTTAACGTATAGCCCACAATATGATATTAAGTCGGCATCCTTACAAATTTCACGACTAGATTCATAATAATAGTATATAATAGTAAATTAACATGTACGTATTTTAGCAACAAGTCGGTTTACTATACCATTACTATTTGATGCCTTTATTTATGGGATAAATATGGGTATTATATAAAATGAAACTTGTGTCTGAACAAATATGGAAATGTAAACGAAGAGCACTTTACCGATAGTACCTGTAAGATTGGTAAAATATTCCTAAGTTTTACAACCCATATCAGTACACAAAAATAACATTTTAAATAGTAGTCTCTTACAATGCAAATCTGCATTTATAAATTTATAAAAGCTTCATATACAATGGCCGCGCACATTTGTGCTAAAAAGCATAGCGACATCACTTTTAAGTCTTGTACGCGACGACCAAATAAGTATACCAATTCCCACTATTACTAACAAAATTTACACGACGGTTTTACCAATTCCGACATATAGTCTTATTTAGGGGTATATAGGGTCATAAGGGTCGCACACTATATGTAAATAGTACTAAAAGCCAGAAAACGAAACAATTTTATCATGAAAAGTGCGTAATTCGCAAATTATGCAAAAAGCTAACTTCTAACACATTGTATAAAAATCACAGTTAACTTTAATTAATGCAGGGAAGCTCATCCTTCAATAATTCAACCACATTCAGTAAGATAAATAACTTTGTACGCAATCAAATTCATTTTAAACCAGAAAAGCATTCATAAATTTTAAATAAACACGCATAAAGCGCATCGAAATCTATAAAATCATGATACGAATCCTGTTAAAATACACACGCAATAGTTCTAGGAAATAACAAAGCAGCTTCGCAATAAACACATCTTTCAAAACAAATATGTTTCAGAAAAGCAGGATGTAAATAAACGCATTTCAATTTACGTCATTTCGCCTACGTGAATTTTAACATGGAGTAAATCCAAAAACCTAGAAGAAAATAAAAAAAATAAAAACCATAAGTTTGTTTAGGTGAGAGGTTGAATTAAAATTTTCTACAACAAAATAAAACAAGACAGGTAAAACTACACGTTCTATATGAATCCATAATATACAACCTGTATGCTACGTGATCGACAATATCGTTCAACAAGCTATTCTCAAATTCATACTGGAGGAAAGCCCAAAGTATGGACAATAACCTATAGCACGCTTCATAGCGGTTCAAATTAGAAGATTACGTAAAGTGAACGAAAAAAAATTAAATAATTGTATTTCGTGGAAGTCGTGATAGAAAAGTTTTGAAATTAAAATAATAGTGAAAATATACGAGAGAAGTTTTGCTGTTAACTGAAAAACGTAAGTGAAAGCTTATTAATTATACATAGCTTTAATGTTTATTACTTGGGGCTCTGGGAAAACCCTAAACACAAATCTGGGAAAAATCTAGGTACAAATCTTGGAAAAATCTAAGCATAAATCTGAGTAAAACTCTAAATTGGTACATAAACCTAAATTTGCAAATAGATCCAAATTTAAATATATATCGATCTAAATTTTGCATAAAAACGTAGATTTGCATCTGCGCATAGGAGCACTAAAACGGAGAATTGTTCTATGCATTGAATGGGTGTTTGGCCAAGCGGTACTATAAAATCAACAAGTGAACTCAACTGTAAGCAATCCAGAAGTACTGGTCAACAGCACGCAGCAGCAGATCCAAGAATAGGGAGAACAAAAAGACACGCAAGGAAAACTGCAGGTCAGAACATTATCTAATAGCATAAGGCATTTTTTTTTATTGAATATTTACATTTTTTCTCATACCAGAATATTTATGTAAAGGGTCATCAAAAATCTTCTAATACGCGAAAATTTTACGTGAAAGGGGAAGGTTAATAAACGTTCAAAGGTGTCTTCAATAGTATACAGTGTTATTTTTGCTGGCTTTAAACTGACGAAAGGGGGCTATAATTTTGGGGGATAAACAAATTGATATCATTATTACTTTGACTCAGGGGTGTATTTTGTCGAATAGTGAATCATATTATTAAGCTGTAAAGTGTATATAATTTTATTTGTCATTATACAAATGTTGGTCAATTTCGTTTTTCTCATTTAAGTAGTAAAGTGTTAGATAAAAAGAGAGGTAAATTCTTTGTTATCGTAACGTCGTACACTCTGTGTGGATTAGACTGAGCTAGTCGAGGCATATTTAAATTTTAGGTTATTTAGAAACACAGAGCGGGGGCTGGCAGTAGGAAACTGAACGTTAATTACATCGGCGTACGGTGTTATCATAGCATAGACAGTTTGGCGTCCCAAGCGTGGGGCTAGAACGGCAAAAACCAGTAAGAAATCTGACGCGTCAACGTAGGGGCACGAATACTATTTAGAGATACAGATACAGAACTCGAGTTAAAAGAAGCATAGCAAAGATAATTTGACAACGCGAACGTAAGGGGATAAAGCAGAAAGAAATCCGTCGCGAAAATCGAGAAAACTTAAAAACCGCATATTAATTAAAATTAGGGATTACATGCAGACAACAAACAAATTTAAAAAGTCAATTTAGTATTTAAGGTTTATTGTAAATATAATTTAGCTAAAATGGACAAAAAATGCGGGAAGCTAAAGAAACGTTGAGAAATGAAAGGGTGGAGATAGGATTCCAGGAAAGTGTAATCCTGCAAGATACACAAACTGAAACTGCAGGGAGAGTATTTGAAAGGAGCTACAGCGAGCAACAGCTGACCTCACAAAAATTAAAAATTATGTCGATTTTATTAGAGTTAAATAAGAAAATGGATAAAAATGAAGAGGCCATGAAAAACATGACAATACAAATTAATGAAAATAGGAAAAATTTGGCTAATTTGGGAGAAAAGTTAGGCTCCGAAATAAAGATCTTAAGCGATGGTCTAAAGGAAAGATAATCAACGATCACGGAAATGAAGTTACAGATGCAAAGTAAAGTTGTAAGGATTATGGAGGACATTGATTACGTGAGGGACGAGGTTATGAGAGTTAAATCAAGCCAAGAAATAATCGAAAGAGAGGCAAACGAGAGAATTACGGATTTAGGTGCAAAAGTACAAGACGTTGAGGGGAATTGTGAGATAGGGTTCAGAACTGTAAATAGGCAATTAGAAAATTTAAAAACGGATTTTGAGAACTTTAATAGGAATACGATGCAATATACTAGGGAACCCATAAGGTTAAACCAACCAAACATATCACTAGATCAATATTCAAAATTTTATGCGGACTATAAGCAAAATCCAAAATTATTATTTAACAATATTAAAACGTTAATATAGGGATCAACGGACGAGGAATACAAACTATATTTAGTAAGATCAATGTTAAAAGGGGGCGCAGAAATATGGTTTGGTTCAATAGAGAGCGAATAAAACTTTCCAGAAATTCGAATAAAAATTTTTAAGGCACTTGGGGGGGGGGCAACCAACAGTATAAAATAAGAGATGACCTGATTATGTGTAAATATAATCACGATACAGGAATGACCCGGGAACTGTATGCAATAAAAAAATTTAGCATCGCAAAACAACTAGATCCTCGCTTAAAGGAAAAGCAAATAATAAAACATTTGGCAGGGCATTTCAAGCTGGAAGTGAGACAGTACATCGCACTCCAAAACATCATAGAACGGGATGTATTTCTAGAATATTTACAGTGATATGATGAACTGGGACCAAACCGTAGGGCGGAAAGTAGAACCAGAAGTCAACCCGTAAATTTTGTGAGAACACAAAGAAGTGTGGAAATGGACAGAGTTAATTATCGACGGAATAATCACAATTATGGGGGAAATTTCAATAGGGTCAGCTACAATAATTATAATAATGGATTTAGACGTAATTGAAATACGGGTAACATGCCAAGGCTAGAAACGGAGCGAACCAACCATGATGTGAACAGAAACTAGAATATGCATAGCCAAGAACACGTGGAATAAATAACAAAACCAAGAAGAACTAACCGCACATACGCTGAAATCATGAATCAGACAGGACCATCTATCTACATTAACTCAAAATTTTTAAACACAGGCAAACCAAGCAAGCCCTTAAGAATAAACAGGTACGAACATCGGTGCGAATTTATTAAACATGAAGTGGAAAATGAATTAAACAAGAACTTATTACCTGTAGTTAATTTAAATGTGGAGAATAATGTAATTAAAGTACTCATTGATACAAAAGTGGAAGCGTCGTTGGTTTCGGAAGATTTTGTTAAACGGGGAAAACTAATGCCTGTAAGAAAGTGTAACTTGGTAGCACCAAACAGTACGAAGTTTGCGAGCATAAATAATATGGTAGTTCTAAAGTGTGAAATAGGAACGGTGAAATTTGAGAATGAATTTATGGTTGTACCTGGATTGAAGATGGACGGTATATTTGGGATCGACATTATAGATAAGCTGGAGTTAAGAATAAATGCTGAAAGCAAGAAAATAAGATGCAAGGGGGAATATATTAAATGGCACGAAGAGGTGGACATAGAAGTCGAAAATGACTGTTTAACTATAAATCAATTAGATAATGTGGGGAATGCAGAGGAAGGAATTAAGTGTCCTGGTGAAATAAAAGCTAGGGTTAATTCATTATTAGAAAAACATTAAGGTTGATAGGTTCAGAATCCAGAATTGCTACAGATTATGAACACAAGTTGGAGGTAGTGAACACAGAACCATTTAAAACAAAATTATATCCTTTTCCAGCAGCCTACAGGGATAAAGTGAGAAGAGAGATTGAACAAATATTACAGGAGGGTATCATTGAGAAATCAAGTACGCACTTTGTTAATCCATTGGTCGTTGTCACGAAAAGTGATAATAACATCAGGTTATGTCTCGATGCGAGAAAAATAAATAAGCGAACTAAACCGCAATAGAATTGTTCACCAACCATGGATGGCATCTTGGCAATGATAAGTAGTAAGAAAATCTTCACAAAAATAGGTTTAAAAAATCATTTTGGCTAATTCCACTAGTGCGAGAGTCGAGGAAATATACTGGTTTTTCTGTAGAAAAGCATATGTATACAAATTTAAAGTAGTCCCTTTTGGTTTGCCTTCGAGTAGGGCCGCATTAGTGAAGGCAATGCAAAGTATTTTGGGACCGTACGAGGAATTCTACATTCATTACGTGAATGATGTTTTAATATTCAGCGATAGCGTTGAATAACATTTTATACATCTCAAAAGGATTTTGCTGGAGTTGAATATAGCAGGGTTAAAACTAAATCAAAAGACGTGTGAATTCTTTCAAGAAAAGGTAAAATTCTTGAGATGTCAGATCAGTGCTGAGGGCATATTTATAGACAAGAATCGATTATCGAAAATATTAGAATATTCTAGACCAAAGAACACACACGAGCTTAGGGACATAGATTCGGAAGCGATCAGGGGCAAGTTCCATTTAAATTTAGTTTATCCATACAAAGGGTAGGGATAATTGTACAAATTGTAAGATAAATTAGGCATAGGTAGAAATGGGGCATTGAAATAGGGGTGTAGGTATAAGATAAATTAGGCATACGTAGAAATAAGGGAGTAGAATAGGGACATAGGTATAAGATTAGTTAGGTAAAAATAGGGGATTAAAAAAAGAAATAGTTTTTATACAATTAAACAAAAATATAAGAATTTTGGACCAGGGAGATTTTGACTTTACGTTGGGCGCCAAATATGGCATTGATCAAAAGTTTTATATTTTAATTTGGGGGAAATCCTTTGATAATAGGATTATTTAGGGATATTTAGGGTCATAGGGGCGCACACTACGTGTAAATAGACTAAAAGCCAGAGAACTAAACAATTTTATCATGAAAAGTACGTAATTCGCAAATTATGCAAAAAGCTAACATCTAACACATTGTATAAAAATCACAGTTAACTTTAATTAATGCAGGGAAGCTCATTCTTCAATAATACAACCACATTCGGTAGGATAAATAACTTTGTACGCAATCAAATTCATTTTAAACCAGAAAAGCATTCATAAATTTTAAATAAACACGCAAAAAGAGCATCAAAAGCTACAAAATCACGATACCAATCCTGTTAAAATGCACACGCCATAGTTCTAAGAAATAACAAAGCAGCTTCGCAATAAACACAGCTTTCAAAACAAACATGTTTCAGAAACGAAAGATGTAAATAAACGCATTTCAATTTACGTCATTTCGACTACGTGATTTTTAACATGGAGTAAATCCAATACCCAGAAGATTTTCTTGACAAAAATAAAAGCCATAAGTTTGTCTATGTGAGAGCTCTAATTAAAATTTCCTGCAACAAAACAAAACAAAATGGGTTAAACTACACGGGATATAGGAATCCACTATATAGAAGCTGAATGCTACGTGATCGACGACATCGTTCACCTAGCTATTTTCAAATTCATACCGGAGAAAAGTTCAAAGTATGGACAATAACCTATAGCACGCCTTAAACTTTGAACGAAGGATGCAGATAACCAATGATGTCAGATAGAGGCGTTGTTTTAAATACCACACAAATTTGATAAACAATCAGTGTTCTTTCGACTTTTACTGGATTTTTGTTACTGGACTTTTTTGCTGGACTTTTATTGGATTGAGAAAATACTCACCTCAAGAAAGCATACCTTGTGCCAGTAGGTATTGATGGAACTTGTTTTAAATGCTGCACTAATGCTGGAACTCCTTAGTAAGCAATTGAATTTAGACCTTAAGATTACATAGTTTTTGCAAAAATAAATGGATCAAGGTTGTATACTTTAGGTAAAATTACAAGTTACAACCTCATTATTAGTTGAAAATTAAAAAACCTCAATTAGATTTTATATTGTTCGGGATTATGTAATCCCCTTCAAATGTTTAGTTGGCAGAGATTTTATGTCAAAGCTTACTTTAGTGATTGTTTTTGATGAGGGTTGGGTGTTGTTTGTATCAAAATTGCAAAACTCACTAGTGTTGATAGAGGTTTTGCAGAAATTTGTGCTATTAATTATATCGATTCAAATGAACTTCTACACTAAGAACAAACGATGATCTTAAACGAGAATATGTAAATAAACTTCAAAATGCTATTGTTAAAAATCGCGTTGCAGTTGAATGGCCCAGCACAACCTAAAATAGATTTTGAATTAAAATTGACGCTAAATATTAATCACGTGCCGTTTTATATCAAACCACGCAGATTTTCGTTTGTAGAAAACACCGCTGTTAATATTATAGTAGAGGATTTATTGCGAAAGCATATTATTCGAGAAAGCTCTTCTGAATAGTGCTCACCAATAGTTTGTATATAGACTATAGGTTTCTGAACAAAGCTTACCCCTTACCATTAATCGAAGATCAGATGGACAATTTAAAGGGAGAAAGGATTTCACAACTTTGGATTTGAGAAAGTTTCCTTTTATGTTAAAATGCACCCATATTCGACGAAATACACATCGTTCGTGACTCCTGTGGGTAAGTATAAATATTTATTTATGACTTACGGTTTGAAACGAAGTCATAATATTTTTACTAGGTACATAAATGACGTGTATAAGGATTTGTCTGTTCAAAACAAAATCACAACTTACATTGATGTTCATGATTGTCACGGAAACTTTCGAACAAAATTTAGGAATCTATTATTTTAGTATTCTGAAAATTGGAGCTAAGACTCGATAAATGTCTATTTGTACAACCAAGTAATGACTACTTAGGATATTATCTTGGTTGAACAGGAACATAAGCAGTTCACTACTAGGGATTGTACTAGGATTATCCTATACCGCGAAATACCAAACAATTGCAGATTCTTTTTGGATCAGCTTCGTATTTTAGGAAATTCGTACAGAATTTTTCAATCCTACGCCCTTATGTGATTTAGTAAAGAAAAATTATCCTTTTGTTTTGGTTCTCAACAATTAGAAATCTTTATTAAAGTTAAATTTTTGGTATCGTCAGAACACGCACAAAAATGAAACCGAACTCCATTGCGTTTGCTAGTAGCTTGGGTTATAGTGGTATTTTGCTTCAGAGGCAAGATGACAAATTTCACTCTGAGTTTTATTTTAGTCAGGGAACTACCGAAGTAGAATATTGTTGCCACAGTTTTGATTTTGAAGCGGCTTTTGTTCATGCATTGAACGTTTTAAAGTTTATCTTCAAGGAATCGCATTCAACGATAATTATGTATTGTAATAGTTTGGATTTAGAATTACAAAAAAAGATGATAACTCCAAAATTTTGATTATATTGTGGAACGTACAGTTAGTACACGAATGAGACATGTAAATTATTTGAGCAGGAATCTGTTTTAATTAAAGAGAATAATACGTTTGACAGAAATCTAAGCATTGAGCAGGATTGTGATTCTAAAATCTTAGAAATATGAAATAAACTTCAGTTAGAAGAGGATAAATTTTATGAAATTTGTAACGGGCATTTTTGTAGTTTTAACATTTTACGCTGTTTCCTAATTTATAAATACATTTCTACAAATTACTATTTCTATATTTAATATTTATTAACTCGTTGACGAATGCGTCGTGTTATAATGAATAGATTGCATCGTTCTTGTCTTGCCGTAAATATAAATTTTGTTCCTTATGTGGATATACAAGTCTAGATAAGAGACGATAAAAGTTGTAATAGCAACGAATTGCAGAAACAGATGAGTAGT
Source organism: Platerodrilus igneus (assembly GCA_036346225.1). Taxonomy (NCBI): domain Eukaryota; kingdom Metazoa; phylum Arthropoda; class Insecta; order Coleoptera; family Lycidae; genus Platerodrilus; species Platerodrilus igneus. Next base: position 1,656,708 of record JARFIW010001135.1, on the reverse strand, counting down.
GGGAGTTTTGTTCTTTGTTCCGATATACTAAGTACGTTAAAAATACTGTTTCCTCTTTGCTTTTGACAATAGTGAGAATTAATGCGGGATTAATTTTCAAATTGTTCATGAACAAGCGCGGCACGATTTTAGTTGTTTTTCTTGTGAAGTAAAAGTTGTATTTTAACTGTAGAAAGTGTAGTTCTAATTCCTTTTGAAGGAAGTATGCTTGATAGGCGAACGTGTTTACTCGACCTGCACGTGCGTTTTACGGAACATTGGCTTAGTGATACGCGTTGCTCTACTAATTGTTTTTTTGTTGATTTGTCTTTTTATATTTGAACTGTGTGTGCGATCTAGTTTTCGTGGTCCTTTTTTTTATCAGAGTAGTGCATACTTTGGATTATCCAAATACAGTTTTAAACTTGAGTGTTTCTAAAAAGAAACAATGATGATACAGTTGTAGCAGGTTTAGTAGAAAAAAAAAGGTTGCTTCTTATAAACATGTATCTCATTCACGTGTAAAGACAGTCGATACTGTAGTTTCTGAATTTTCTAACCACAGAGAATCTAAAATAGATCATTGCTTGCGCGAATTACGTTATTTGCGAAATATAACAGACTACCGGTTTACAAAGGTATTGGTTGAAGTTTCTCACTGCTTTTGGAGGTTTATGAAAATAATATACATTCGATCCCAGTTGAAATTAAACTAGTGCTACAAAATAGTTCGAAATTCTTGTCTCAGGAAATAGAATTAACAAGAAATTTATCAATGCTACATAGTTCCGTCGCGTGATGGTGTCTGCTGCTAACCCCAGTGAGATGCGTAGGTGTGATTAGTGTGACGTGTGATAAGTTCTATCAACACCCTCACAGTCAAGGGTGAAGAGCTTCGTTAGTGCAGGACATCGTGAATCTCACACTTCCGTTGCAAGGAAGCGTTGCTGAAGGACTTTTGTAAGTTGAACTATTTCCTACTTGTTATTACTTTAAATATCTATCCGTTGCTTTACCATATCTTTGTCGTTCTGATACATTTTACAATAGACTTGCATGATATTTTAAAACATAGAAAAAAAAAGAAAAAAAGAAAAATCAATCCTACTAAATTACTCATACCAATTGTCTTATCTATTTATCTTTTGTCAACATTTTGTCTGATTTATGTTTAATTGGTGTGTGAGGAAACGTTTCTGCTACTCCCCAATATTACCTCACTTTGTATTAAACATTTTTCTGTATTGCTTTTATTGTTGTTATATTATATGGTTTATCTAAACAGTTTTATTTACATTCTACAAAGTACTGAATAACTTAGACGTTTCATTGCTGCTATGCTTATTCTTTATTTTTTCAGGTTTGCTTAACTAATTTTCTTGCAGGTATTGTCGTTAACTCTTTACCGCCGCATACATTATGTCAGTCTGCTCTCTACAACCCCCCCCCTTACTCTCCGATTGAGCCCGGTCATTTCGTTGATTTTCTTTGGGTTACGCACGGCTACGAGCCAAGGTAGCATAAATTTGGCGCCCAACGTGGCTGCCCCGATTAACGTAACATAGATTTTTGGCGCCCAACGTGGCCCTGATTTTTTTTTGCTTCCTCTTGAATTTTTGTTTAAATTTTTTTTTATGACCTTGATGTTTTTTTTGGCTTATTGGTCTTGTGTTTTCGCTGATAAGCTTGTGTCCGAAAACACTGGCGCCCATTTCGTATTACTATTTATATTTTGTAGCTAGCCCATCCCGTGACTTTTTCTTCTGGCTAGTTCTACCATTCGTTCACTATTTGACTATTATAGTCGCTTTCTACATCCATTCCTTGAGGTAGGCTTCAGATCTATTTTCTTTTCTTTTAGGGATTTCGACTTGGTCGCTTCTGTAGGTCTGTTAGCCATACTCTCTGCTTGAGTAATCGTTTCATACGAATCTGTGTTACCTCAGTCGGAAGTATTCTAGATTGTGTACTAGCTTGCCTTTGTCCTTTGCGTTGTCTTGGTTCTTTCTTTGCTGCACACTTGAGGTTGACAGTTTTGCTACGAGTTTTCTTCCTCGTTTTTTTTCTTTTCTGTTGGTTTCTCGGCGGGAAACCAAAACTTTTCTTCGAGGTGGAGAACAGAAATGTCCCTTTTGGGGACATCCGTCTTTTTGACGCTTTTGAAAAGTAGCTAAGACCTTTAATCCTCATTGGGTGTATACTTAATGCTTTCTTTACCTATTCTGTCGTTGTTGGTTACGATGGATGACTTTGTCTTGTTTTGAAAAAAAAATGTTCTTTTTCTTAACTGGTGTTGGCCCTTCGAACCGGATAAAAATAATTTTTTGTTTGGTTCCTTGTCTGTCGTTTTTCTTTTTTTTTCTTTCACCACGACGTCTTTATTTTGCTAGGGGGGAATTTGTAACGGGCATTTTTGTAGTTTTACTTTGCTGTTTCCCAATTTATAAATACATTTATACAAATTACTATTTCTATATTTAATATTTATTAACTCGTTGACGAATGCGTCGTGTTATAATGAATAGATTGCATCGTTCTTGTCTTGCCGTAAATATAAATTTTGTTCCTTATGTGGATATACAAGTCTAGATAAGAGACGATAAAGTTGTAATAGCAACGAATTGCAAACAGATGAGTAGTGGAGTTTTGTTCTTTGTTCCGATTACTAAGTACGTTAAATACTGTTTCCTCTTTGCTTTTGACAATAGTGAGAATTAATGCGGGATTAATTTTCAAATTGTTCATGAACAAGCGCGCACGATTTTAGTTGTTTCTTGTGAAGTAAAAGTTGTATTTTAACTGTAGAAAGTGTAGTTCTAATTCCTTTTGAAGGAAGTATGTTGATAGGCGAACGTGTTTACTCGACCTGCACGTGCGTTTTACGGAACATTGCTTAGTGATACGCGTTGCTCTACTAATTGTTTTGTTGATTTGTCTTTTATTTGAACTGTGTGTGCGATCTAGTTTTCGTGGTCCTTTTTATCAGAGTAGTGCATACTTTGGATTATCCAAATACAGTTTTAAACTTGAGTGTTTCTAAAGAAACAATGATGATACAGTTGTAGGTTTAGTAGAAAAAAAGGTTGCTTCTTATAAACATGTATCTCATTCACGTGTAAAGACAGTCGATACTGTAGTTTCTGAATTTTCTAACCACAGAGAATCTAAAATAGATCATTGCTTGCGCGAATTACGTTATTTGCGAAATATAACAGACTACCGGTTTACAAAGGTATTGGTTGAAGTTTCACTGCTTTGAGGTTTATGAAAATAATATACATTCGATCCCAGTTGAAATTAAACTAGTGCTACAAAATAGTTCGAAATTCTTGTCTCAGGAAATAGAATTAACAAGAAATTTATCAATGCTACATAGTTCCGTCGCGTGATGGTGTCTGCTGCTAACCCCAGTGAGATGCGTAGGTGTGATTAGTGTGACGTGTGATAAGTTCTATCAACACCCTCACAGTCAAGGGTGAAGAGCTTCGTTAGTGCAGGACATCGTGAATCTCACACTTCCGTTGCAAGGAAGCGTTGCTGAAGGACTTTTGTAAGTTGAACTATTTCCTACTTGTTATTACTGTAAATATCTATCCGTTGCTTTACCATATCTTTGTCGTTCTGATACCTTTTACAAAAGACTTGCATGATATTTTAAAACATAGAAAAAAAAAAGAAAGAAAGAAAAATCATCATCATCATATTGTTTTCGACCTTACTTAAGGTCGGTTTGACGCAGCTCTAACTTCTTTTCTAATCTGTGCAAATCTAAAAAGTTCAACATACCCTTCACAACCTCAATTTCTAATAATTTGACTAATATAGTTTGGTCTAGGTCTTCCTATATCCTTTTATCTTTTTCCTATCCATCTGACTTTACATAGATATTAGCAACATGATGGTTGTTAAAGAACTCTAACATGTTTACATGTTTACCATTTATAAGGAAATAAATAAACCTTCAAAAGGAAAGTGTAAAATTGTTATGGAAGGTAACAACGAAACTACCCCTGCCAGACCGTCCTAATGGATTTGTATGTGTCTTTATTAATTATTGTTATGTAAGCTTAACACGATCGCTACCAAATCCGCCGCTAATAATTTATATGCCTGTGAATTTTAACTGAAAGAAAATCAATCTACTAAATTACTCATACCAATTGTCTTATCTATTTATCTTTTGTCAACATTTTGTCTGATTTATGTTTAATTGGTGTGAGGAAACGTTTCTGCTACTCCCCAATATTACCTCACTTTGTTAATTTTTTTTTTTTGTTAATTTTTTAAAATTTTTTTTTTTTGTTTAATTTTGTTATTCCTACCTTCTCATTGCCCGTCATTTTTATTTTCTTTGGGTTACAGCTCAGCAAGGTGTAAATTTGCGCCCAACTGTGCCCCGTTTAACAACTTTTTGCGCCAATGGCCCGATTTTTGTTCCTTTGATTTTTGTTTAAATTTTTAGACCTTATTTTTTGGCTTATTGGTCTGTTTTCTAAAGTTTTCCGAAAACACTGGGCCCATTTTTTCTTTTATTTTTTATCCATCCCTGATTTTTTTTGGCTAGTTCTCTTGTTCCTTTGATATTTGTCCTTACATCCTCCTTGTGGTTATCTATTTTTTTTTTTTAGGGATTTGACTTGTCTTCTGTAGGTCTTTGCCTATTTGCTTATAATCGTTTCTACAATCTTTCCTAGTGGATTTCTAGATTTTTCTTCTTTTCCTTTGGTTGCTTGGTTCTTTCTTTGCCAACTTGGTTGAATTTTCTACGATTTTTTCCTCGTTTTTTTTTTCTGTTGGTTTCTGGCTGAACCAAACTTTCTTGGTGGACAATTCCCTTTGGGGACACCTTTTGACGTTTTGAAAAGAGTACCTTTATCCTTTGGGTTTCTAACTTCTTTCCTATTCTGTCTTTTGGTACATGGTCTTTGCTGTTTTGAAAAAAATGTCTTTTAACGTTTGCCCTTCAACGGTAAAAATAATTTTTGTTTGTTCCTTTCTGTCGTTTTGTTTGTCTTTCCGTTTTATTTTGTGGATTTTAACGGGTTTTGAGTTTTAAATTTTGTTTTCCCATTTTAATCTTTTCAATTTTTTCTAATTAATTTTATTATCTTGGAATGTCGGTATATGATAGTTACTTTTGTTTCCAAATATAAATTTTTTCCTATTGATATATCTAATAAAAATAAAAGTTGAATGCACGATTAAAAAAGATGATGGGTTTTGTTCTTTGTTCATTTTAGTCTTAAAATACGTTTCCTTTTTTTGACAAAGTGAATTAACGGGATTAATTTCAAATTGTAGAAAGGGGAGTTTTGTTTTTTTCTTTGAAGTAAAATTGTTTTTACTTGAAATGTAGTTAATTCTTTTGAAGAATTCTTGTAGGCAACGGTTACGACTAGTGTTTTCGGAAATTGATAGTGATACTTGTAAATTGTTTTTTTTTTGTTTATATTTGAAGGGCGTTATTTTCTGGCCTTTTTTACGAATGCTATTTGGATTTCCAAATGTTTTAATTGATGTTTTAAAAGAAACATGTGTGTTGACAGGTTTGTGAAAAAGGTTCTTTTATAAAAGTATCATTCTGTAAACAATACGTTTTCTGAATTTTCTAACAAAAATTAAAATAGATATTGTGGATTCTTTTTAAATATACACACCGGTTTAAAAGGTATTGGTTAAGTTTCTATCTTTGAGGTTTTAAAATAAATACATTCTCCCATTAAATTAAATTGCAAAAAAGTTCGAATTCTGTTGGAAAAGATTACAAGAAATTTATAATAATATTCCGTCCGTGAGTCTGTGCTAACCCCAAATAGGTTGATATTGCTGGAAATTATAACACCTATCAAGGGTAAAGTTCTGTGCGGATGTGATCTCACCTTCGTTGCAAGGAGGTTGTGAGGACTTTGTAAGTTAACATTCCTACTGTTATAGTAAAACTTCCGTTGCTTACCATCTTTGTCTTCTTCCTTTTCAAAAGCTTGCAGATTTTAAAATGAAAAAACAAAGAAAGAAAATATCTATCTTGTTTTACCTTCTTAGGTCGGTTTGACCATCAATCTTTTCTAATTTAAACTAAAATAAAACCTAAACCTCAATTTCAATAATTTGTAATTATTTGGTCGGTTTCCAATCCTTTTATCTTTTCCTATCCTTGATTTAATAATATTACAACTAGTTTTAAAAATTAACTTTAATGTTTCCATTTTAAGAATAAATTACCTTCAAAAGGAAAATGTTAAAATATAGTTATGGAAGGTTAGAAAAACCTACCCACATGCACCGTACCAATTTAGTATGATGTCTTTATTAAATTATATGTTATGGTAAGGCTTAAGCAACGAATCGCTACCAACATGCCAGACCGCTAACTAATTGTGAGTTATGTCCTGGTGACATTTAGTTAACTGAAAGAAAAATCAATACTACTAAATTACTCATACCAATTATGTCTTATCTATTTATCTTTTGTCAACATTTTGTCTGATTTATGTTTAATTGGTGTGTGAGGAAACGTTTCTGCTACTCCCCAATATTACCTCACTTTGTACTAAACATTTTTCTGTATTGCTTTTACTGTTGTTATATTATATGGTTTATCTAAACAGTTTTATTTACATTCTACAAAGTACTGAATAACTTAGACGTTTCATTGCTGCTATGCTTATTCTTTTTTTTTCAGGTTTGCTTAACTAATTTTTTTGCAGGTATTGTCGCTAACTCCTTACCGCCGCATACATTATATGTCAGTTTGCTTTCTACACCCCCCCCCCCCACTCTCCGATTGAGCCCTGTCATTTCGTTGATTTTCTTTGGGTTACGCACGGCTACGAGCCAACGTAGCATAAATTTGGCGCCCAACGTGGCTGCCTCGAAAAAAAACGTAACAAATTAGAAACGGACTGGTTTACTGGAAATTAAATGATCGCAGTTCGTTTATGTTCCAAGCAATATCGATGATTATGAAATTAGAACTGGCCATGATGAGCTTGGACATATTGGAGTCGACAAAGTAGTTGATATCATCTTATGAACTTCTTGGTTTCCAAACTTGAAATCGAAAGTTAAAGATATAGTTCTCCCAGTTCAGAAAAACGTTCGGGATTATTACATAATATTCCTAAGAGCGACCTCCTATTTGACACGTTATATACAGATCATTGTGGTCTAGTAGCTTAACCTAGAGGAGGGAACAAACATTTTTGCTGTAATTGATGGCATCACCAAACCATACACTCAAATGAAGTGATTAAAAAACTAAAACAGTATTTCATAATTCATAATAAACCTAGTAGGGCTATTTCTGACAGAGGTTTACAATTTATCTCCAGGATATTTCAAGATTTTATTTCCGAATTTAATGTAAAACATATTTTGTTTGCAGTAGTAGTACCAATGGCTAAAGGTCAGGTAGAGCGATCCAACTTGTTTCATATCCATATGATAGTCAAATCTACTGACACGGTTGATGCTTGGTACCAAGTAGTAAGTAAGGTAGAATTTTCAGTTAATAATTTGGTCACTAGATAAACTCACAAAACACAGTCAAAATTATTATATGAAATTTGGTCAAGCTAGCTATAATTTTGTTACGTTCATTTTACGACTAAATTCAAATCTACCCTTTTCTTGCATTATTCATGTACGTAGATTCTGTTTCAATCCTCCAACAACACCGGGTATATTAGACTTTCCTACAATAAAATACGCTTCTAGTAATTTTCAATTTCAAATCTATTTGTTTCAAAATGGAAAGTTAATTCTATAAATTAAATAGTCAATACCTTGTTTTAGGTATCCGGGAACTCGCTGTGCATTGGGATAGCGTGTGGTTGCTTTCTTTATTGTTTCAATCAGAAACTCGTTGAAATGAAGTATTGAACTATCCGATAAAACAGCGTTTTAAGTTTCCTAATCACGTTTGATAACAACAATACTACTTTGAGCTCTGGTTATTAGTTAAACAAGATTAATATTCAGTTTCTTTTCGATATACACAACGAAAACATTTCTTGTATTTTTGGTTGTTTCTGTTTTTCTTTGTGAGAATATCGCGCACGACCTACAGCGTGTTAAGTAATGATGGTTTTACAAACCTATACTTTTTGGCAACAATAAACTAATTCGCCTGAAATTATTCTAGCTTCTTCCTTCGGGAGACTTAGCGACCCGTCAAATTGCCGTTCCTTTAAGGTATGGGAGGACACCAACACTACTTGGTCCCGAGCCCTTCTGTTCCGCCCCGTCATTACAGCCAACCCTACGCCCTGGACTCGACGGTGAGTGTTTTAGCCACCATTCTTTGATATTGGTTTCACTTACTTTATGAAACTGCCTATTTATAAGGTTTTTATATTGCCGACTAAATTTTGTAGGAGTAAAACGGTTCTCTTTACGTGAGATGGCACGTATTGAAAATATTGTATTACATCCTGACCTCTTACGGTGATAATTTTATGTCGTTAACTTGAATCTCACGAAGGTGATTTAGAACTGTTGTTGTTGCTATAACTGTAAATATTTCTTAAATTATGACCTCGTAGAGAAAACTTATAGACTTAGTTTTATATTTACAATTGCGAATTCAGAGCTGAAGTTTTTAGAGCTGTAATTTTTCTTTTGGGGAATTTAACATAAGGGAGGGACCTGAAAACCACAGCTCGCCATTTTAGGGGGTAATAATTTTTTTTTCTTTTGCGTTCTATGTGATATGTGTATCTTGTGGGTATTGATTTTTTTTTTGTTATAATGCACTGTAATGTCTCCTCGAATGTCAATTACATTAATTATTATAATTGTTTTTTGTATTTATAATACCCCGCCGACTCACTAACGGAGCCCGGGAATTTTTTTGTTGTTTGTCTTCTTTGTTTTCTAGGCTAGGTAAATATACATAGCAATTTGAATTTTATTTAAAAAGCAGTTATTTCAATAGGGATTTAGAGTTAGGACAGGAATCTAGTAGTCAGATTAAGAAAATCTAGACACAAAGCAAATTTTACTATGAGAAAAAACTTAAACCCGCACGGTTATTTAATGAAAAAGATTATGCTCCATTTCATACTAAAACAATTTAATGCTTTATTACTTTAAAAACACCAATTAGTCATAATCATTAAATTCGCGTTTCCTACATTTCTATAAATCTAAGCCGCGTAGACAGGCAACCAACTGTGCCCTTTCTTTATTTAATTCAAGGTTTGTACGTCTATGTTTATACCATTTTTCCTTATCTTACACAAAAATTTGATTACGCGTGCTTCAAGTGTGAAATGGCTTTTCCTGGCATTTACACAGTTAAAACACTTTAAATATTTCGTCCACACTATATTTAGATTACCATCTTATTAGCTATTGTTGTACGCAATAATGCACACTGTAAACTTTAGGGAACCCAGAATACAAAACAAAATACGCGTTGAATATCCACATATAAGCTTATTAAAACCATAATTTATAAATACTACATACTTCAATTAATTACTGAGGTACCTTTTAGAACACCCTTAATATTTCTATTATGATTATTTGAATAATAGGGTTAGTTACAATGTAAACAAACATCTATATTTGTTTAGTATATATATATATATATATATATATATAGAAATATATATATATATAGAAATATATATATATATATATATATATATATATATTATAGCATTTGACATTATAAAAGGGTCTACAAAGGTAGTCGTTAGTACTACTGATAAAAACGTTAATTTACCACTGTTATCAAGCTATACTAAAAGTTAAAAACATTACAGTTAACAAAGATTGATGAATAATTACTTGTTTGAATGCAAATATAGAATATTATGTACTAGTGATACAGCGTTTGAGTTTTAAAAAAGCATTGTCCATTGTTTGCATATATGAAGGGTATCTAATGTATCTTCGATTGAATGTGTATCGGTTTTGTCTTTAAAATTATCAATTGTAATTTGTGCAGGATACCTGAGGCTATTTATAAAGTTGATTTACCTAAAATGAAAGATGTTTAATACAGTTTAATTATAAAGCAAAATAAAATTTTGAAATGTCAAAATAAAATGTAAAATTAATAAAGCTGTTCTAAAATAGTAATTAGGTAGAATTAAGTTTAATATGTTAAATGCATCCCTTATGTAATATTAGTTAGTAGGCTAGAAATAAGTTTTTTGTTTAGTTGTCATAGGTGATAATTGTTCTAAAATTAATTAAGAAGAAAATTTTGAAAAAGTAAGATATAAAATTTTTGTACATTGAATAATTGTTTTTGGCTTAAGAGCTTGTACTGAAAATTTCTTTAAAAATTAATATACATGTTAAAGTGCATGCATTTTATTTTAATTTCATAAAAAGAAAGTGAAAGATTTATACGACGAAAAATAAATTAAAAAAGGAAGAATTTCAATATACCAACATCGGGGCATCCTTTGTTGTGGTTAAAGAGTGCAGCTGGAATCGTGAATTTTGCAGCTCAGTTTACTTGGTGAAGTACTAAAGTGTTTGTAGTTGTAGAGAAATCAAAGCAAATAGTGGTTGAAGTAGTATTCAATTGTAGAACCTAAAACTATAGGAAAATCCTTATTGTATTTAAACTAAAACATATATTTATTAGGTACTCACTGAAAGCGTTCGAGGCAACTTTGTGGTATCCTGTTTCCAACCCCTGTACACCCAGACACATTCAACGGAGTTACAGGTATAAAAGTTAATTTTATCTACACTTCATATTAAAGTAATTTGGAATTATTTAAATTTCAAACGTTAACTAGAGTAAATAATTGCTGAAAAGATTTATCAATCTTTGTCTAATCGGTATACGTAAGCACAACTAAGAGGTTAAGTTGATTTTGATCTCACACGCTTTAGGCGCCTGTGTTTTAATACCTGTAAGGGGACAAAGGAACCCACGTCTCCTTACAGAGTTAAAATACTAGATTCAAGTTCCCTGAGAGAGAGTTTCAAAAAGCCGTGGCATAATTGAATTGAAAGAGTATTTATTTAATCATTTAAAGACCAACACCATATTACAGGTTGCACCTATTAATTTTTTACTCATATATTAAAGCTGCATTTCATATAAATATTACCATACATAACATAATATTGGCGACCAACAAACGTGGGGCAAGATAAAGAGTAATAGGTGGCAGTAGGATAAAAAGTTGGTGGGGCTCGATAAGCAGTGTTGTAAGCGTGGTGTTTTTGAGAGAGAGAATTAGCGTATTTGCAGGTTTGGAGCATTTGTATTTTGGTGGGGCAAGTAAAAGGTCATTGTAAAAAAAGGCAATATTATTTAGAACATGTCAGACGAGGAAAGGATCACCAGGTCAGGAAAGGTTTATGGTGTCCAGACTGTTATGAGAGGGCAACGGGTGATGGAGACTGTAGCGGCAAGAGATGCAGGGGATGAAGGTAGGGAATATGTGGAGCCGGAGGTGGTTGTAATTCAGCCGGACGTGGAAAGACAGGTTGGAGGTGTCAGAGAGACAGCGAACGAGGGGATATGCTGGGCATTATGCAGTTTTTAAGAGAGATTCGGAACGAGGTTAAAAATTCACAAGCGGAGGGTAAGAACAATTTTGAGAGAATGGGGGAAAGATTTGAGAAAATGGAGACAAGATTTGTGAAAATGGAAGAGAAAAATGAGAATTCACAAGCGGAAGGTAGGAAAAATTTTGAGAGAATGGAGACAAGATTTGTGAAAATGGAAGAGAAAAATGAAAATTCACGAGTGGAAGTGAGGCAAAAATTTGAAATGATTGAGATGAAATTCGGAGGGATAAATGCGCTGATACAGAGCAGTTTGGGTTTACTTAGAGATGAAGTAAGGATGGACGTAGAAGACAGGGTAAAAGTCGTCGAGGAAAATTTTGTAACAGGTTTGTCGGAGCCAAGGGGTGAATTGGTAGGAGTCGATCTAGAACAAACAAAGAATCTTCAAAATTCAAAAAGGGAAGTTATGGACATTATTCAGGATAAAATTAGAGATTCAGGGGAATTAAAGGCTGATGTGATAGGATTTAAAGACAGGGTAGATGAAAAATTAGGGGTACTGGAAGGTAGTGTTAAGGTAATTAGGGAACAAGTAACTGGATTAGAAGGGGGACGTTTAGTGACAATGGACCAGGGTTATTTTAAAAATGGACGAGAAATTTTACCGAAATTTGAGGGAAGACGTTTTGAACAGCCGATGTTACTTAGATAAGTTGGACGAAATAATGGAGGGTGAACCAGAGAGGGTGCGCATGCAAATGATAGGGGCAAGTTTAAAGGGAAACGCTGAAAAATGGCACAGCATTATCAGGAAAAGTTATAACACATACGAGCAATTTAAGACTCTTTTTAAAGAACAATATTGGGGTAACGCGAAACAGACAGAAATAAGGACAAAATTAATAACAGGACAGTATTTGACTAGTATGGGGTCGCGAGAGGAATACATCATTGACAATTATAATCAGGCGCAGCATTTGACTCCAAAATTTAGAGAAGAGGAGCTGATACAGTTTTTATCGAGACATATGGAAGCTGAAGTGGCTAGGGCGGTGGCCACACAAAATATTAAAACACTGAAAGAATTTTTAGAAATCATGCGGAATTATGATATGGCCAGGGAATTTGAAAATAATAATAGATATTGGGAAGGTATGAATACCGGGAGAAACCGGAATCAACAGGAAAATTTTAAAACATGGAATAGATATGACAATCCAAGACAGGAACAAAGACACGGGGAGAGACACATGACACCTCAACACAGTGGGAACAGAAACCAGGACCAGGGGGACAATTACCGTTTTAATAACTGGAACAGGAATCAATATCAGGGAGATCAAGGGAGAACGAACAATTGGGGTCAACGGGTACATAGGGACGAAAATTTTAGGGGATCAAATAACTGGAATAGAAATGACTGGGGAGATGGGAGACAATTCAACCGAAGACATGATTTCCAACGTGGACAGCAAGACTATGAAAGTAGATACAGCGACAACGAACAATTAAAATATAATAGGGAGAGAGATAAAAGTCCAGATCAGCGTAATGTAGGGATCAGACATATGACGACGTCAGGCAGAAACAGGGAATCCGAGAATTTGATCGAGATAGCACAGGTTCACGAGGAGCCATCAGGTTTAAAAAAAACGACGAATATATAAATAAGTTTGTTAATTTAGAGTTAGATATAGGGTTAAGTTTAGTGGATTTGGGTACGACTAGTAGCTTAAGTTTTGTACATTCGTTATTAGAAGACAGGGGTGAAAGAAAAAGTAGTTTACCGTTTGTTAATTTAAAGTTAGAAAATTGTTTATATGAAGCCTTAATTGATAGTGGGTCTGAGCTGTCGCTGGTAAAGAAAGAAATAGTAGTCAAGCACGCTGAGTTATTAAAAGGGAGGATTTGCAAGATAAAACGGATAAGTTTGTGGTCTGCGATGAAGAAGAAGATATCAGTAATCGACGAAATGATTTGTGTACCAATTTCAATAGGGGAAGTAAAGCTAGGAGAAGCTGAGTTTTTAGTGGCAACGGGATTATATTTAGATTTTATAATAGGGATAGATGTTATAGAAAGATTTGGGATGAAAATAGATGGCAAGGATAGAAGTGTACAGATTTTAAATATTAGGAAGAATTGGGTGGTACCTAATGGAAGTTCGAATAAAGGGATGGATATTAATAGTGATGTTTATGGCACAGGGATGATTAGGGAAAGTATTTTAGAAGGACAGGATGAGATAATGTTAGGTAATTTATTTGAGAAGGTATTTGACGAAGTGTCCTTCGGAATAAAGAGTAGATTATATGAGATATTTAATGAGCATGTAGGGTTATTTAATGGGGAACCAAGGGTAGCGACTAAGTATGTACACAAGTTGGAAGTAACAGAAGAAAATGGGTTTTACACAAAGGTATATCCGATTCCGTATAGTATGAGGGAGAGAGTTAAGATAAAAATCAAAGATATGTTGAAAAATGGAATAATAGAGCCAGCAAGGACTTCTTTTATTAATCCGATCGTTGTTGTACCCAAACCTAGTGATAAGTTAGATATAAGAATTTGTTTAGATGCCAGAAAATTAAATTTGATTACTAAAGCACAATATGAACAGCCACAATCGATGGATAATTTATTATACAAAATTAGTGGGAGAAAGGTTTTCAGCAAATTAGATCTGAAAAACTCATTTTGGTTGATTCCTTTGCATGAAGATAGCCGAAAGTATACTGGTTTTAGCATCGAGGGAGAAATCTTTCAATACAGGGTAGTTCCATTTGGTCTTGCTTCAAGTTCAGCTGCATTGGTCAGAGCCATGCAGAAGTTATTAAATGAGTTCGAGGAATTTTGCACGCACTATGTCGATGATATACTGATATTTTCCAGGAATAACGAGGAACACCTGGAACATGTAACAAAAATCATACGTAGGATAGATGAAGGAGGTTTGCAGTTGAATGTAGAGAAATGTGAATTTTTTAAACGTGAAGTTGGTTATTTGGGATTTGTACTTTGTGACGAGGGCATTACAATTTGTAAAAAAAGGTTGGACGAACTTAAAAATTTAGAACAACCAAAAAATTTAAGGGGCTTGCGAGGGTTTTTAGGAGTTCTCAACTACTATAAACGTTTTATACCACATTATTCAGAATTGTGCCTACCATTGGTGGAATTACTTAGAAAGAATGAGAAATGGAGGTGGACGGAGCAGCGAGAGTATGCATTTCAGGATTTGAAAAGGGGGTTTTATCAGGAATTATCGTTAAAATATCCAAATTTTGTAGATAGGTTTATTTTACGAACAGATGCATCCAATTGTGCGATAGGCGCAGAATTAGTTCAAGTACAAAAAGGGGTAGAAGTGCCAATATGCTTCATTTCCAGAGTACTGAAGGAATGTGAGACAAGGTATTCAACTGCCGAGAAGGAGATGTTAGCTATTGTGTATGCAGTGAAAAAATTAAGGTTTTATTTGTTAGGGAATAAGTTTCTGATAGAGTCAGATAATTCAGCGGTGACGTTTTTGAAGAAGAAGGAATTTTTAAATAACCGTTTATATAGGTGGGCGTTAACACTACAAGAATATGACTTTGACATTAGGCACAAGCCAGGGAAGGAGAACGTGACTGCAGACTTTCTTAGTAGAAGGGACGCGATAACTGGGGGTGAAAAAAAGGGATTTTTAGTAGCGTTACAGACATTTAGAGACGAAGGTAGATGGACAGACCAGGAATTTATCAACATGCAACAACACGATGACATTATGACCATTCGGACGAAATTAAACGAGCAAAATGGGGTGGAATATAAAGGTTTTAGTCTGAGGAACAACTTTTTGGTAAAACGCATTGGGGACGAAGACTTACTAGTATTATCAAAAGAGACAGCACTAAAAATGATCGTAGAAATTCACAGGACATACGGACACATTGGAATACGAAAGACCTTTTTACTGTTTAGGGAGACTTTTTATACTAACAACGACATTTCTTTGATAAAGGACAGCATAAATAGTTGTAGGACATGCTTACTAAGCAAAGACAAGAACATGACGTTACAAAACACACACATGGTAATTAACACAGAAAGACCTTTGGACATAGTAGCCGTCGACTATGTAAGCAACTTAATATCAGGACATAACGGATACAAACATATTTTGGTGATGGTGGACATTTTTTCAAAGTACGTAAAATTATACCCGAGCAGAAACTGCAACACAAGACACGTTTTGACAAGCATAAGAAAGTACACTGAACAGACAGGGGTGATGAAAAAGATATTGATGGACAACGCCACGTATTTTAATAATAAAAGGGTGATTGATAAATTAAGGGGAGAAGGTATAAAGGTTGGGTTTTGTAGTATACGACATCCACAAGCAAATCCATGTGAACGCTACATTAGGGAAGTCATCAAGTATTTGAGGATATCGGTTGAGGGACAGCATAATAGTTGGGTTCGAAATTTAGCAAGGATCGAAAATTATTTGAATTTTGTATTGAGTTCAGTGACGAAGGTTTGTCCAGTGACGTTAATGAAAGGGGTGGTACCAGCCAGGCCATGGCGAGATCAGAACGAGGTGGAGGACATTGACAGTTTATTAGAACAGGCCAGAGCTAGGGCACAGACTAGACAACGTAGGGAGGTCGAGAAACGATGCAATCGAATAAAGAAACAGACAAAATTTCAGATTGGGGATTTAGTTATCGTTAAGAGGTTGAGAGTTTCGAATTGGGGTAGAAACATTTGTGCAAAATTATTATTTCCATATGAAGGACCCTATCAAATAAGGAAAATTTTCGCTAATGGCAATACGTTTGAGCTTGAGAATGAAAGGGGTGAATGTCGGGGACGATTTCACTTGGAACATTTATACCCATTCATACAATAAATACACATACACATTTTATATCACAAAGTGTTAGTAAATTACAGGCATTAGTAATCAAGTCTACACATTTCTACAAAAGTTAAATTTAGTGTTAGTATTCATATTAAAATTTGATATTGTTGAACTACAGTTAGTATTTTAAAACGTAAGGTTAGCAGTGGTTTAATAAAATAAAAATAAGCTTATTACAATCGTTGACACTGTTTAGAGGAAAGAGAATCTTATATTTATTTTATGAAACCAGGTGGGGCTTCTATAGCATTTGACATTATAAAAGGGTCTACAAAGGTAGTCGTTAGTACTACTGATAAAAACATTAATTTACCACTGTTATCAAGCTATACTAAAAGTTAAAAACATTACGGTTAACAAAGATTGATGAATAATTACTTGTTTGAATGCAAATATAGAATATTATGTACTAGTGATACAGCGTTTGAGTTTTAAAAAAGCATTTTCCATTGTTTGCATATACGAAGGGTATCTAATGTATCTTCGATTGAATGTGTATTGGTTTTGTCTTTAAAATTATCAATTGTAATTTGTGCAGGATACCTGAGGCCATTTATAAAGTTGATTTACCTAAAATGAAAGATGTTTAATACAGTTTAATTATAAAGCAAAATAAAATTTTGAAATGTCAAAATTAAATGTAAAATTAACAAAGCTGTTCTAAAATAGTAATTAGGTAGAATTAAGTTTATATGTTGAATGCATCCCTTATGTAATATTAGTTAGTAGGCTAGAAATAAGTTTTTTGTTTAGTTGTCCTAGGTGATAATTGTTTTAAAATTAATTAAGAAAAATTTTTTGAAAAAGTAAGATATAAAATTTTTGTACATTGAATAATTGTTTTTGGCTTAAGAGCTTGTACTGAAAATTTTTTTAAAAATTAATATACATGTTAAAGTGCATGCATTTTATTTCAATTTCATAAAAAGAAAGTGAAAGATTTATACGACGAAAAATAAATTAAAAAAGGAGAATTTCAATATACCAACATCGGGGCATCCTTTGTTGTGGTTAAAGAGTGCAGCTGGAATCGTGAATTTTGCAGCTCAGTTTACTTGGTGAAGTACTAAAGTGTTCGTAGTTGTAGAGAAATCAAAGCAAATAGTGGTTGAAGTAGTATTCAATTGTAGAACCTAAAACTATAGGAAAATCCTTATTGTATTTAAACTAAAACATATATTTATTAGGTACTCACTGAAAGCGTTCGAGGCAACTTTGTGGTATCCTGTTTCCAACCCCTGTACACCCAGACACATTCAACGGAGTTACAGGTATAAAAGTTAATTTTATCTACACTTCATATTAAAGTAATTTGGAATTATTTAAATTTCAAACGTTAACTAGAGTAAATAATTGCTGAATAGATTTATCAATCTTTGTCTAATCGGCATACGTAAGCACAACTAAGAGGTTAAGTTGATTTTGATCTCACACGCTTTAGGCGCCTGTGTTTCAATACCTGTAAGGGGACAAAGGAACCCACGTCTCCTTACAGAGCTAAAATACTAGATTTAAGTTCCCTGAGAGAGAGTTTCAAAAAGCCGTGGCATAATTGAATTGAAAGAGTATTTATTTAATCATTTAAAGACCAACACCATATTACAGGTTGCACCTATTAATTTTTTACTCATATATTAAAGCAGCATTTCATATAAATATTACCATACATAACATAATATATATATATATATATATATATATATATATATATATATATATAGAAATATATATTACTCATATTTAGACCAGGGTAGAAAATTAAATAATCACATCAAATAATTTTAATCAGCGTGTATAAGGAATTTTATTAGATAATACGCGTTATTAAAACCATGAAGCATAAATAAACTCGGTTGTTTCAGTAAAATAAGAAATTTAAATTATTTATAAGACGCTTTGTATCAAAAGAAGCAGTATTGAAAAGCTCTGCGTGTAATGTAATTATTCTAAGAAATAAACAAATGGAAATTACGTGCAAAATTTATATTAATGAACTCTATTTTAAATAACTGGTATTAAACAAAACGTACGGATAATAATTTGTATTCGCTAAAAATGAAAGGATAGAAATCAATTTAATTAGAGTTAATTAAACCGTTAGTAACATATAATAAGCATAGAAACTTGTAAAAACCCACGATTAAAATACCACGGAATAAAGCTCTGAGAATTAATATTATATTTTGAACACCTGCGTAGTTTAAATGTCAAATACGGCGAAAAGTTTGCAGATAATTAATGTTTACAAAGAATCTTGGAGAAACCTGGGCTTAATATTCACGAGAATGTGCGATACGGGTTTATTAAACCCAGATAACAGTCCGCGTGGACTGAAATAATCGATAATGAAGAGTGTCAAGTTGCACCAATACGAACAGGTTAGAAAAGGAAAGAGAAAATGCGTCAAGCTAAGACACATATAGTAAAAGGCGTGATTTAAACAACGTCACGAGGGTCACAATTGGTTGAAAATAGAATGCAAATATCAGAGGTAGAAACAACAATTTCGGTACAAAATTAATTAGTTTTTCTCGGACAGGTTTGCGTGCTGTGGAAATTTTCTGAGATTTAAATGGGGCGAGTGAAAATTCGTAAAAATCGACGTGCGAGCGGCAGACTGGGAACATGGCATGAGAAATTCTTTAGAATTACCCGTTTTGGGGAACAGACCGATAGACAGGCTTTTTGCTATATATACCGAGATGAATATAAACAAGCTCTCTTAGACTCTTAGACTTTTGACGATTCGATGCGTTAAAAGCTCGTACATACGCGACTTGATTGAAGATATTAAACCGTGCATTTTAGTTTGATTAAATAATTTAAAGTTTGCTAGTATAATTTAGTGATTCAACATAGCTTGTTATTTACGTGCTAAACATGAATGTACTTCAGTGCACTTAGATACAAGGTAATAAAATTTAGTTTCACTGTACCAATTAGCAAAATTTACAACAACGAATGTATACACAAAAGTAGGCAGTTTTGGTGTATATTGGTGACAGAAGCTCAGAAGCATGAATTTCTTTGCTATTTTTGGGGGTGTTAATAATTAAATGGTTCAAATACGTGTCTGGATCCATGAAACAAGGGTCAGATAAACACAGATGAGTTCCGGAAAGGCCCAGAAACGACTTTGAATGGATGGTGATGGAGAAAATTTAAAAGCGTAGAGAATCAGAAGCCGTAAATATAGTCCTGTTGAATGGTGTGATTAACAAAGAAACGATACTTTGAAGCTACGAGGACAGTAACCTTCAGGTAAATTATACTATTTTGTTTGACATTTTGTGTGTATTGAATGACTTTATAATTGATTTACTTTAAATGGACATTAGTGAAATTGTTCTAACCATAAAAGTTTAATTTTAAGATGAAATTTGCTTGTTTAAGTAAAAGGGGTATTTTGTTTTGATGTTCGGGAATATGATGAAAATTTGGGTATGTCTTTGAGCTCAATTAGACGAACCTGGTTAATTAACGTAAAGGGTGGTAGATGCTCCTTTATACTCAGACTCCGGTCTGCTTATATTGTTATATTAATTAGTAGGCATCCAACAAGGACTTTAATTCTGGATGCACGTTAAAGTGATAATAAAATTAATTTTGAAATTCTTTTTAAAACTGAATTTTATGCTGAAATTTAATTTGAAAATTTAATGTATTCTGAATATTGATGTAAATAGAGTTAACGTTGATGTTTGTGGTAGGAATGTGTTGTTTAATTTTTATGAATGAGGAGGTTTATAAAATTAGGTGAGCAGCCGAGGCGAAAAGCGTAGTTCACGGATGATGGAGGTTTCACAGCATAATTTGGCGACCCAAAAGTGAGGCTCGAATTCCAAATAAAATTTTTGTTATTTTATTCCAGGAAACTGGCGATCTGAGAGAGAGAGTTTTTGTGTGGGTATAAATTTAAGAGTATTTTAGAGTGTGTGTGAGTGATTGGAACGTATGCAGAGAAAGGAGTGGTTAAGGAGTCAAGGAGTGGAAATTGGAAGTGACGATAGTGCATTGTGTGAGAAAATTTCTAAAATGGAAGAAGCTGGAGGCAGTAAAGATCAGTCGAGGACGGAATCAGGGGATCAAGGAAACGAGATGATATTGAGAATGTTAGAGAGGATGAGTGAAGAATCCAATAGAAAATTAGAACAGTTAAGCGATGAATCTAATAGAGCTAGGGAAGAAGCGAATAAGAAATTTGTCCGAATGAATGAGACATTAACAGGAGTTAGGGAAACCCTAAGTGAGAAAATAGATAAGACGAATAAAGAAGTTTCAGAATTTAAAAATAGTCTTACCGTGAAAATGGGGGAAGTTGAAAATAGGGTTGATAAAAATGAGCGTGACATTACAGGTCTTCGACAGGAAATGGAACATTTAAGGTCCGAAGTACGCATTTTCTGTGAAGAAGAAATAAACGTAAAAATGACTGAAGTAACGGACTCATGTAGGGATCAGTTAGGCAGGGTAGAACGCGAAGTTAGTAGTATTAAATACAACATATCAAATTTAACGGGAGAAGGTCCCAGATTTTATACAGGTGGAGTATCATTGGACCAACACATGAAGTTTTATGGTGATAACAGGGTAAATCCACAAATTTTTATTAATAGTGTAAGAAATCTAGTGGAAATTTATTTGACGAACAGACTAAACTAAATACGATAAAGGCTTTATTAAAGGACAACGCGGAAGCATGGTACAATTTAGTAGGACAGGACATAGACACGTATCAGGACTTTGAAAACAAATTTTTACAACATTACTGGAGTGATCACAAACAGGATCAGATTAGGGACGACTTGATTACAGGAAAATTTAAGGGAGAGTTTGCAGGTTCTAGGAGCAATATGCCATCCGCAAGTACAGTGTGGCCAAACAACTGAATCCACCATTGACGGACAGACAGATTATCAAGTACCTATCACGACATTTTGAACAGAAAATTAGACAACACGTGGCCTTACAAAACATCACAGAACGGGAGACATTTTTAGAGTATTTGCAGAGATATGACGATGTATGTGTAGGACGGACAAGAGAGATACGAGAACGAAATGTTAACACAGTTAGGTTTGACAACAGGACACCGAATTATCCGAGACGGCCTGACTACAACAGAAATTTTCGACCGAATTGGGAACGACGAGGACAGGAATACAGAAGTAATAGTGCGACTAGGGGACCGACGCCAAGACCTAGTTACACGCGACAGAACAGTTTACCGGAAGTAAACAGGACTGTGACCAGCACGCCGAATAGAGACAGGGACACGGATATTAACACGAGGAGGACGTACGCACAGGTTGTAGAAGGACAACCAGGACCAAGCACGGAAAACAGGATGAGACAGGATTTTTAGAAAGTGACAGACCACTAGATTTCTGTGTAAATGTATACGAACATCCACGTGAATTTTTCAAAATTGGGGAGGAAGTAGAGCCAGAAACTGTAGAAAAATTATGTTTGCCAATTATTAATTTAGAAATTTTGAAAATAATGTAGAAGTATTACTTGATACAGGGGCAGAGGCGAGTTTAATATCGGAGGAATTCGTCAGCAAAATTAGGGATAAGGTTTGTGATAGAATTATGCCTATAAAACGTAGCCATTTAGTAGCTCCAAATAAAAGAAGTTTGCTGTAGTAAATAGTGTTGTGGTGCTTAGGATAGATATAGGAGATTTAAGCTGTGAACAGGAGTTTGTAATTGTACCTGGACTGAAGTTTCAGAGCATTTTAGGTGTTGACTGTATGATGAAGTTAGGGTTTTGATAGATATGGAAAGGAAGGTAGTAAGGATTAAGGATAGGGTAGTGCCATGGAAGGGCAGTTATGAAGTCACAGAGGATGACACGGGGTTTAGTATTAATGTAGTAGAGGTAGAGGATGATGAAGTTAAACAGATCAACACAATAAGATGTCCAGAGGAGAGGATAGTAGAGGTTCAAGCTTTAATACAAAAACATGCAGAAGTAGTGGGGTAGAAGCAGCATATCGGGAGCAGGTGAAGGCAGAATTATTTTTGACGAGGTTAATTGGCAAGTTTGTTTTAATAAAGTAGATTTAAGGAATTCATTCTGGCGGATTCCATTACACAAAAATTCTAGAAGGTACATAGGATTTTCCATAGAGGAAAAATCGATAATTGTAAAGTAGTATCGTTTGGTTTGTCGGCAGAAAGAAAAAATAGTAAATGAGAAACAGACAAGTGTAGGGATTAAAGAAGAAGCAATATTTAAGAGTCAGGATAATAGGGATGATAAGTTTATTGTATGTGAGATAATAGGGATGATAAGTATAGATATAGAAGGGGGAGAAATAGGGATGAAAAGTATTAGGATGGTAAGAAGAAAGACTTGGAGGGTCAAGAAGAGAGTTAGATTTAAATAGGATAGGGATAGAATAGGTGTAGATAGAAGAGTAGAAGTAAGTGTTTAGGAAAATAAAGCTAAGTATAGGATAAATATGGGAGATAATTAGAAATAGGTTTAGGATGAGAATAAAGAGTAAATGTAGGAAGAAAATAAGATAGGTTAAGTATAGATATTTCATATAAGATTAGTGGAGAGTTAGGAATAGAGTAAGAGTAGGATAGGTATATAGGATTAGGTAGGGGGAAGTGAAGTATAGTGAAGATTAGTTAAAAGTTAGGAATAGGATAGGTAGATAGGATGTATATAGGATTAGATGGATAAGTAGGATGAAGTTAGGGATAATTTCAGTTTATAAAATTAAGTGAGAGTTAGGAATAGGATAGGGATATAGGATAGGTGTAAATATTTTTTGATTGGAAACAAAGTAGGTAAGTTAGATAGATAAGGGTAGAGAGATAGGCAATTTTTTGTAATTTTTTGTCTAAATGTTTTATATTTGAAGTCAAATAAGTGGGATTATTTGTATTCAAATAGGGGGAAAATACTCATATTTAGACCAGGGTAGAAAATTAAATAATCACATCAAATAATTTTAATCACCGTGTATAAGGAATTTTATTAGATAATACGCGTTATTAAAACCATGAAGCATAAATAAACTCGGTTGTTTCAGTAAAATAAGAAATTTAAATTATTTATAAGACGCTTTGTATCAAAAGAAGCAGTATTGAAAAGCTCTGCGTGTAATGTAATTATTCTAAGAAATAAACAAATGGAAATTACGTGCAAAATTTATATTAATGAACTCTATTTTAAATAACTGGTATTAAACAAAACGTACGGATAATAATTTGTATTCGCTAAAATGAAAGGATAGAAATCAATTTAATTAGAGTTAATTAAACCGTTAGTAACATATAATAAGCATAGAAACTTGTAAAAACCCACGATTAAAATACCACGGAATAAAGCTCTGAGAATTAATATTATATTTTGAACACCTGCGTAGTTTAAATGTCAAATACGGCGAAAAGTTTGCAGATAATTAATGTTTACAAAGAATCTTGGAGAAACCTGGGCTTAATATTCACGAGAATGTGCGATACGGGTTTATTAAACCCAGATAACAGTCCGCGTGGACTGAAATAATCGATAATGAAGAGTGTCAAGTTGCACCAATACGAACAGGTTAGAAAAGGAAAGAGAAAATGCGTCAAGCTAAGACACATATAGTAAAAGGCGTGATTTAAACAACGTCACGAGGGTCACAATTGGTTGAAAATAGAATGCAAATATCAGAGGTAGAAACAACAATTTCGGTACAAAATTAATTAGTTTTTCTCGGACAGGTTTGCGTGCTGTGGAAATTTTCTGAGATTTAAATGGGGCGAGTGAAAATTCGTAAAAATCGACGTGCGAGCGGCAGACTGGGAACATGGCATGAGAAATTCTTTAGAATTACCCGTTTTGGAGAACAGACCGATAGACAGGCTTTTTGCTATATATACCGAGATGAATATAAACAAGCTCTCTTAGACTCTTAGACTTTTGACGATTCGATGCGTTAAAAGCTCGTACATACGCGACTTGATTGAAGATATTAAACCGTGCATTTTAGTTTGATTAAATAATTTAAAGTTTGCTAGTATAATTTAGTGATTCAACATAGCTTGTTATTTACGTGCTAAACATGAATGTACTTCAGTGCACTTAGATACAAGGTAATAAAATTTAGTTTCACTGTACCAATTAGCAAAATTTACAACAACGAATGTATACACAAAAGTAGGCAGTTTTGGTGTATATTGGTGACAGAAGCTCAGAAGCATGAATTTCTTTGCTATTTTTGGGGTGTTAATAATTAAATGGTTCAAATACGTGTCTGGATCCATGAAACAAGGGTCAGATAAACACAGATGAGTTCCGGAAAGGCCCAGAAACGACTTTGAATGGATGGTGATGGAGAAAATTTAAAAGCGTAGAGAATCAGAAGCCGTAAATATAGTCCTGTTGAATGGTGTGATTAACAAAAGAAACGATACTTTGAAGCTACGAGGACAGTAACCTTCAGGTAAATTATACTATTTTGTTTGACATTTTGTGTGTATTGAATGACTTTATAATTGATTTACTTTAAATGGACATTAGTGAAATTGTTCTAACCATAAAAGTTTAATTTTAAGATGAAATTTGCTTGTTTAAGTAAAAGGGTATTTTGTTTTGATGTTCGGGAATATGATGAAAATTTGGGTATGTCTTTGAGCTCAATTAGACGAACCTGGTTAATTAACGTAAAGGGGTGGTAGATGCTCCCTTTATACTCAGACTCCGGTCTGCTTATATTGTTATATTAATTAGTAGGCATCCAACAAGGACTTTAATTCTGGATGCACGTTAAAGTGATAATAAAATTAATTTTGAAATTCTTTTTAAAACTGAATTTTATGCTGAAATTTAATTTGAAAATTTAATGTATTCTGAATATTGATGTAAATAGAGTTAACGTTGATATTTGTGGTAGGAATGTGTTGTTTAATTTTTATGAATGAGGAGGTTTATAAAATTAGGTGAGCAGCCGAGGCGAAAAGCGTAGTTCACGGATGATGGAGGTTTCACAGCAATATATATATATATATATATATATATATATATATATATATATATATATATATATATATCGCTTGATGAGGTAGTGAAGCTATGTACTATAGATATTGAACATTTCCGGGCAAACCGGCGACTAATACCTTTTATATGGAGGGTGGGACGACTCGAAGAAATATCCTCTAAATTGAACTGTTATGAAAGAAATACGCCGATTAAAAACCCATTTATTAACTCGATAATATAACATTACCCTAAATAATGCCACGGTGTCACACTATAATAAGAAATTAAACATATAACAATACTTAATATCACAGTGGTTTAAAAACAATTATTATTATTACTAATAAAACATACCATTCAGGGTACAAATTGTCTAAATCTCAACAAATAAGGTAAGTGCAGGCGTTTTAAGTTTACCCACCCAGAAATTCACAATCACCGGGTTCAACCGTTGATTTTGTCAGCTGTCGATGTCCACATACAGTAACATTTCGTGAGATAATATTATTAAGATTAGGAATTCCCTTTTTTCACCAACACCTTCGAGTTAGTTTATATTGTGATAATAAATGCAGACACACTACGGAATGCAACTGCGTGCTTTTATACCACAGCCGTAATAAATGCACGTAATTTATGGAATTCCTCCCTATAACTTGGCTTGTTACCTAAATCCAACGACTGGCAGACTATTATCTCCATACACTATATGTACCATTGTCGTTCAGGTTTCACAATCCACTATCAGCACCCGGTTCCTACATGAAAACCACCGCCATTAACGTCGAAATTTCCGTGCACACCTAATCATTTCGTTTTTCTATCTGACAGTTCACGTCTTTTTTAATTTATGTCAACGGCGTAGGTGACTAAGATATAAATAATAAGGGAAATTAAATATGAACTTAGAGCGGTTAACAGGATGGTTCGGCACATCACCCCCAGTTAAATTTGACCAAACATTGTGCACACCTAGCGGTAAACCAGTTACGTCTTCTATCAACCGTAAGAATAAGGATTTAAAACCTCCACTACCGTTGCAGGTCCTCTATACAACAAGAAAAATTTCTTTGTTACATTATCGTCAGAACATGATGCGGGGTGAGTTTTTACGAGAAATTTATCCCCAACACTAAGCTCAACTAACCGTAGCTTAATGCGGTTATGGCGTAGCGCACGTTTAGCAGCCTTAGCCAATAATCTTTCCTGAACAACAACCCTCCAAAAACAACAAACCACTCCTTAAACCTGTTTGCTATCTTCTTATCAATCCCTAATCCTGCCTTCATCTTTTGACACAACGCATCCCTAGTCTATTCTCCCAGAATTTTCTTAAAACGTTCTTTTTGTAACTTTGTCCACTCTTCCTGATTTATTGCAAAAATACCTATGTGACCTATCAGATATTCCTACAGTCTCCCTTTCCTCTTGAGTCCCTACCGGAAATTGTGACAAGATATCCGCTACCACATTTTCGACTCTCTTACAGGTTCTACTTCAAATGAATATTCCTGAATGAACAAGATCCATTGCGTTAAACGCGAACTTAACAATTTACAATTGAGCATATTGATAAGGCTTTATGGTCAGTTACTAACGTCAAATCTATACCCAATATTAAAGTTCTCCACTGTTTGAGGGCAGCGACAATCACCAACATATCCTTTTCTGTTACCGTATAATTCAATTCCGGCCCTTTTAATGTTCTACTATAATAAGCGATAACTGTACTTGTATCATCATTAATTTGGTAAAGATACGCTCCTAACCTATACCCTGAACTATCAGTACTTATATAACAACGTTTATTTGGATTAGGATGACACTGCATCGTGACCTGTAGAAAAGCTGTTTTAACTTGGTTCAACGTTTGACTTGCGACTGGTCCCCATTTCCATGAGTTGTCCTTCGGCAGTAGCTGTAATAAAGGGACAGTAAGTTCAGCAAGATTCTCACAGAACCTATCATAATTCACTAATCCAAGGGCGACCTGAATTCTTTTATATTTCGGGGCGTATGAAAATTTTGAATCGCCGCAATCCGATTAGGACCCATACTAACCACCTTAGGTGTCAAAATGTGAACTAAAAATGAAAGTTTCTCACAAACAAGATGGCAATTGCGTAATTTCACGGTTAAACCTGCTAACCTCAATTTTTCAAAAACAATACGCAGATGACCAAAATGTTCCCTTAAATTTGCCAAGAACACCAACAAATCATCAACGTACGTAAGTACAAGTGCATCCACTTCCGCCCTGAGCATGACACGAAGTTCTCAAATAAAACTTCTAACAAGTGTGGATAATCCAAATCGTAATACGTTGAATACGTACGAATCCCCCTCGAAAGAGAAACCCGTATATTTGCGGTTCTCTGGTTTGATTGGCACCTGCCAGTAACTTGCCGTTAAGTCTAGGGTATACAAATACTGATCCGGCGAAAACACAAATTCTAACTCACTAGGAATGGGAGGGACCACATGATCTTTAACTATTCTTTTATTTAAAAATCGAATATTTAGACACAATCGCACACTTCCGACTTTTTTACCCACCACCACCAATGGACTCGCATATTTGGTTTGGGCCTTACTGATGACCCCCCAGGACTCCACGTCCCGTATCTGCCTTCTAGCATCTACTTTATGCGCGTGGGCTATGCGATAACTCCTCTGATAAAATGGTGTCTCATCTCACAATAAAATTTCATGTTGATATACCTGGCCGTTCTGAAAAAATATCGGAATATTTTCCCAATAATTCTGCTAACTCACTTCGCTCATCGTCTTTTAACCTGTCTGATTTTTGAACTACTTCACTAATAACAATCTTAGAAAAATCAGTATCAATTTTTAATGTCGTTACCGCCTCAATAGAGTTCCTTTGAACACATACCTCACAATTCTCACATGTTTTCATTTTCGTAGGACAACAACATTTAAACTTAAACGACTTTTCAATGTTAATAAATTTTCCTTCTAGTCTACCTTCGACAAAATTTAAAGTTACCGAAAATTGGTTTAAAAAATAACCTAAAATGATTTCCCTAACTAACTTAGGTACGATTATACAACTTATATCGAACTGTACCCCATCAACAACTAAATTAAGGAAACCTGTTCCCTAATCTGCTGTCCTTTATTCTTGAGTGCTCCATGCACCGTTACTCCTGTGACCGGTAACTTTGGAATCGTATTCCCTTGTTCCAAAATTTGCTTCAAAAATTCTGGACTAGCACAGCTCATCATAGAGCTCCGCAATCAACTAAAATATCAACCTGAACTGCTACAACTTTTGCAGTAATAACCAGTACCCCTCCGTATTCAATTTTATTACACTTTCAATTAACAAATCTGAGTGACTGTCATTGAACAGTACATATTGCTGTGCTATATTAGCTATTAACCGTGGCTCGCGATCACTTTCTGATCGACTGCCTGTCGCCTCATCTTTATCCCCACATTCCTGTCTACTTTTTTCATTTCTTGTATTCCAACCATTACTATTATAATTCGTACTTCCCAAACTTTCTGAATTATGCCAACCAGACCGATTCTAGATGAAATTACCGGTTCTCTCTTCCGTCATCCTTTGCCTATTGCCTGTACTTCTAAAAATAGCTCCCCTATTTCTTATATCTCCCTACTATCCCCATCTGCACTATCCATTTTTTGTAAAAAATTTTCAACCTTGACAATTGTTTTTAAACCAGCACCTTTAATGCCTCTTAGAATATTTCTCTCAAAATGGCCTACTATCATTTCAACCAATTCCTCCTCACCAAAATTATAATCGAAATAATTTGCTTTTCTCACTTGTTTCAAAAAATAGTCCATTTTGGAACCACTATGAAAATCTTTATACGATTTTTGTTTTATTTCTTCCCAATCCATTGTAGATCCCCTCAAAGCATTAACTACTAAAGCAAGCTGTTTTCCTTCCGAAACATTTGCTGCCTTAAACAATAACGACAACTTATTAATAAACATTACAGGGTTCATTCCCCTCTCTGATTTAAACTGTACCGAATTACCACCTAATTCTTTCCGAATTGATAGGTATTGAGGATTTCCCACATTATTCGACGCTACTGGCTTCCCTTTATTAATCATAACCTTTGTTTGCGTTTCTAATTGAACAGGCAGATTTGCTTCTTCTCTAGATTCCAAAAATCCCTTCATTTCATTTACATTTTTCATTAAATTATTACCATTCTGCCTTAAAACGGCAAGATTCTAGTACAAAACTCTGTTACTTTCTTGTAAACTCTCACTAACTTCTTTCATTAGTTTTGTTAAGGCACTAATAATTTATCATCCCTCTCCTGTTCATACCTCCTATTTATTTCTCTTACTCCTACGCCCTGCCATATTACAATTAACTACTTATTTTCAAGAGTTATTAATTGATTTTTTTGATCCATAAACACTTTTTTATCTCGTATAATTCTTTCACAACAACTCATAAGCTTGCTTTTTTTCGAGCTCCACGTTGGCCGCCAAATGAACATGCAACTGCGTGCTTGTATACCACAGCCGTAATATATGCACGTAATTTATAGAATTTCTTCCTGTAATTTGGCTTGTTACCTGAATCCAATGACTGGCAGACTATTATCTCCATACACTAGATGTACCTTGTTGTTCAGGTATCACAATCCACTATCAGCACCCGGTTCGTACATGAAAACCACCGCGATTAACGTCAAAATTTTCGTGCACACCTTATCATTTCGTTTTTCCATCTGACAGTTCACGTCTTTTTTAATTTATGTCATCGCCGTAGGTGACTAAGATATAAATAATAAGGGAAATTAAATATCAACTTAGAGCGGTTAACAGGACGGCTCGGCACATCATTCACAAACTAGTAGATATTGTTTAACAGAGCACGGCTAGAAATAACCATCCGCGTCGACTCGTACAACTAGTCCCTCATCATAAAGAGGCAGTCAAACGTTGTTTTTCAAAAAAGCAAGATAGATCATTTGGCAACCTACGACTTGAGCATAGCGATTAAGTAGTGTTGACAAAATTGTGAAGCTACCCCACTGACCGCCTATAAAACTAATTAACAATAGTTTGTTTACCAAAATAGAATCACGCCATTAATTCTATTTTCTTGCAACAGCGCATTTGGAGTAGCGGTTAGTGTAGCATTTGACATAATATCTATCGTGGTATTTAATGTAATATTTAAGTAATATTCAAGTAACATCGAAATAACGTTGAAATAACATGGAACTAATATTAGAATTTGTGATCCAATCTTGAAATCGTCTAGAACGCAGGCACGTGTTTTATGGATTAGGCTTTGAAGAATTGTTAAACTACTTACCGAGAGGAATATTGATAATCCTCAATGCTGTATAATTAGTCTAGGTTATCAACTTATATGGAATAAGTAAATCGAACAACCCTCATTTATTCGAAGATAAAGCTCAGACACGCCAGTTGTCCAAAGTTCATTTTATCTTGTTTGTTTCTTAATGGAACGTAACGGACATATGGTTCTGGATGATAACGCAGGTAGTATTATTTTAAACTGCACGATCAACGTTTGTACCCTTTTGCATCCAACATGACAAACTACGTTGTTCTTGTTATAAGATCTAACAAGCAACTTGTTAGATGTCACTCTCTGAATATGCAGGAAGAGAACCTCATTTATATTAATATATAGAACACCTACTATATACATATCTAATTTTGTTTATAAATCTAAACAAGTTTTTCTTTTTCATACATGTAATTTTGGTAAAGTTATGAATTTATTTTATAATTATGAAGTAGTTAAGATATATACATTCTGATTGTAAGCAGAATATGGATCCAGGTTGCTACATAAATTACTGTGTAGTAACTTTAAGAACTAAACACTAAGGTTCAGATTTCGTTTATTCTCAGAGATGTAAAATAATAAGAATAATTAAATTTTTCATTAATTAATTTATTATGAAATAACAGTCTATAAATTGCTAATTTGTACCGGAAAGATTTTTGCTTTACATTGTATGATCTAAAGGAAATTTTCATCTCTTTTTATTACAAGAAAAGTTTCACAGTAATTAAAAAGATAAAATCTTCTAAAGATTCTTGGTCACGTTATGAGATGCAAAGTAATAATTACTTTATGGTATTGCTTTTATTTTAAACTGCAGCGGAGAAAAAAATAACTGCCTCGTGCGTTATATTTTTAAACTTATGATTTCTTTCAGGTATCTTATTGATGTATTTAATTTTTCGTATTAGTATCAACTTGTTTTGGGATTTACGCTTCCCTTCTTTACTAGATACAATGGCGCTCATTGAAGCATCTTTGAAAACAACTTCCAAACCGGCTCCATTGCTACCTACCGCTTAGGATAGAGTCTAGAGTTTAGCTGCGAGGCATACAAATTTTCTCAAAAGTAAAAACTGTAACAAAATATTGGATTATAAAAATAGTTTGTAGCTTAAAATGTAATTCTGTTTTGGATGTAATTTAAAATATACGAGTGTGTGGGTGCTATTAGAAGTTTTGTTGGGCGATATAGAATGCGTGCATTTTAGTAAAAATTGTAGTTTACTTTTAAAACAAGAAGTTGTATTTTTGTCAACCGTTTGTTTAACTTATGTGACAGACAATTATAGTGATATTTCTATAACAAGTATTCGTTGGCTATTGAAAACATAAAAACAACTTTTAGTGAGTTATGTCTTGCTGGTCAGTATTGTCAAGCAGTTCCTTAATCTTACATTGTAAAATTCTGCTTATCCTATCAAAAACTCGCCTTTCTATAAATTAAAATTCTACAAATTTTTTTTAGAAATATATTATACTATGTAACTCGAACTTAATGTTGCCCTATTATATAACGTGTAAATTCTTTTGACCTTCATGGGTTTATTTATAGGGTGTTTCAATAAGAGCGCAAAATTTGAATTGCGCGCCACGTTTGACAGTCATAATGTGACATGATTATGACGTGACAAATCGGAAGTTGACAGATGGGAGTTAGTAAACATGGAGCATTACACCGTAGAATTACGCGTCCTGATTGTCAAAAATTATTATCAAAATGGTGAAAGTTTAATTGCCACTATTTGTAAAGTGCGACCAATATTCGGTCGAAATAATGTGCCTAATTGATCTACTGTGAAAAGAATAGTAAAAAAAATCGAAGGTACTGGTTTGTTTAGTGAGGTGAAACACGATACGAGCTCGTAAAGGTCGTTCAAAACAAAACATCACAGCAGTTCACGAGAGTGTGACAGAAAGGCCAGGGACATCAATTCGTCATCGAGCCCAATAATTGGACATTTCAACAGGTACTCTTCGGCAAATTCTGACAAAAAATGTACAGCTGCATGCCTACAAAATCCAACCTACTCAACAACTTCTGCCAAGAGACCATGTCCAGCGAAGAGAATTCACCTTGAGCAACCTGCTGATTTTGCAAACAAAATCATTTTCAGTGATGAGGCAGATTTTCACCTCAATGGCTTCGTTAATAGGCAGAACTGTCGCATTTGTTGCTTAGAAAATCCACGAATGACTCATCAGAAAGCAATGCATCCACAACGGGTCACTGTATGGTATGCATTATGATCTGGAGGAATAATTGGACCGTTTTGCTTCGAAAACGAAGAAGGAAATGCAGTAACGGTGTATGGCAAACGTTATCGTGCTATGATAACACAGTTTCTTGTGCCTCATTTGGAAGCTATTGATCTTGACGACATGTGGTTTCAGCAGGACGGTGCCACATGTCATACCGCACGTGAAACATTGACGATCTTGCACAATTTTGCTCCTGGTCGTGTCATTTCCCGATTTGGTGACCAGAATTGTCCTTCACGCTCTTGCGATTTAACGCCTTTAGACTTCTGGCTGTGGGGTTATCTGAAATCACAGGTTTATGCCAATAAGCCTGCAACCATCGAAGCAATGAAAACCGAATTTAGACACTGTATCAATGAAATACCACCACATGTACTCTATATAGTTATTGAAAATTTCGTCAAAAGAGTACGCATATGCCAGCAAAGTCGTGGCGGCCATTTACAAGATATTTTGTTTCATACATAATTCCCAAATATATATTTTTTAAATCAATAAATATTTCAACACTTTGCTATAGAAAACCATGTTTTATTGAACACTGAAATCTTACGCTCTTATTGAAACACCCTTTATTTATTTGGTGATCGATCTGTTACCACCATATTATTATATTTTCATACATACGTACATTTAATATGTCATATTATAAAACTACTAAATTACAAACCTACACAAAAGTATAAAAGTAAAACAATTTAGACAAGATTTAAAGAATAATAGAACACATACTTATGTACGCACACACTTATACACGCTTCACTACGCTCAGTCACACACGCGCGCACACACACACACACACACACTCGCACAAAAGCACAAACCACCGCAAAGGTCGTCAATCTGACAACACCGGCACGTGGTACATCTCGGATCACCCTAATGTTGGCGGTTTTGAACTACAAATCTAAAAAGTTTCACTTATCGTTCAATGAAGAACAGCGAAGGAAAATTAATTTATAATTTAAGGATCCCTAATACATAATACAGATCAGATTCCTATTTAAAGAATTAACTTTTACTTGATTTCACACAGACTTCACAAAATCGTGTTCCGTACCAATCGGAGTAGTACAACATTCATTTAAAATATTCTTTTATAATATCACTTAAAGCGCAATAACTACAGCACATAGTGTACTAGAAAGCTGGCTTGAATTGCTGGAAAACTGATACTTTATTTTTGCGACGCCGTGCTTAGATGTTTCAAAAATAGATAAAAATCGTAGCAATCAACGAAACTTACATAAATCGTTCAAACTATTTATACGTGTAAAAATGTACGAAAAATTACCTGAAAATGGGAGAAAATGATACTTTACCCTTGCAATACAGTGCTGACCCTTTAAGAAAATGTTTAAAAGACAAAATCTACACGAATCGCTGAAACTATTGTACAACTTAGCAGTGTACCAAATCTAGGCGAAACAACCAACAAGCTAGGATTTTACTCCTGGAGTGCGGAGCTAGATCTACATGTTTACAAAATTTAATACAAACCTGAGCAGTTAACGAAACCCACTTAGGCAGTTAAAACTATCGTGGAACTTATTACGTACCCGATCCTTACTTAAATAAATATTATGCTTCAAATAATGCAATTTTCTGTATAAAAATTTTAAAATTATAACACTTACAGTTCAGTCGTCAGAAACTATCTCCACTCCGGGTTTTCAGTGGTTCGTCTTTCTACAGTTTTTTAGCGGGATGCTAGACTATAGTATCTGTAGCGTCTTAATTAAAAAGTACGAAACAGAGAGACTAGCGCACAACATCGACACATGATAACCCACCACGAACAGTGCAGTTACTTCTCAGAACTCCGGTACTAAAGTGTTTACGTAATTTCCGTTTCCCCGAGAGCGATAAACATCCTCCGAGAGTACGTCACGTGTTCATACATATTAAATTATTCTGACCCTACAATGTAACTAATAGTTTATAACATACACAGGACGAGATTCAGGAAACACAGAGAATTATTCTACTTTTAATACAAAAAATAACAGATTTAATGAATATAAGAAATGGAAAATGGTTATTTGATAACTAAAAAGGGCACGAATCAGGTAAATTCACTTAACACGCGCGGCAAAATTAGAAAATTAGAAAAATTAGAAAAAAAGAAAGAATAAAAGAACAGGCCTCTTGTTTCCTCTTGCCCGTACTACTACTTTTACACTAAATATCTTACTGTTAAAATTTTTAGGCGTTAACTGATTTTTCTTGAGGCAGCTTGCACTAAATCAGGGAACGGAACAGGAGAACTAACCACTAATTAAACTTTCTTTAACCTAAAATCCTACAATTCTAAATTAAATTCTAAACCTTAAGATATAACTTAGTTTAACTTGCTACTTTTTAAATAAACATTTTTATATATAAAACGCTCTGCAGACATATTTACAAAAATACATATAAGTATCCAAATCTTACTCTGCTTATTTGGCTTAAAAATTAAAGAAATTTTTAATAATTTTTCCTATCTGCCCTAACAAACTATAAAGTTTAAGCCAGTTAGGTTCTTGCTTTAATCTATTACGTTTTACTCAAGTTATATAGACCTTGGTTTCGAAATACTGGTTAATTAACGTTTTCTAAAAGTTTTGTCAAATTCTAAGAACAAAAGGATAATTTTCCAAGATAAACTCAAGATAGCCGTAAAATCCCAAATATAATTTCTAAAAATAATCCCATGACAAAATTGATATCTCAAGCTAGGTACCAAAAGTAATCCCTAGATATAAGATAGCTTTTGAAAGTAACCTCAAGGTATATATATATATATATAATATATATATATATATATATAGATATATATAGAATGCTGTGAATCTTCTCATATCTCTAGGTACTGGCCCTTTAAAAAAAACATTCGAGCCCCACAGTTTGGGCGTCAAGAATGCTGTGAAACCTTATAAATCACCTGGTCCGTTGATTCCTTCTGTTAATCGCCTCGGCTGCTCTTCTAGATAACTTCCATTCTCAATCATAAAAATTAAACAACACATTCCTACCACAAACATCAACGTTAACTCTATTTACATCAATATTCAGAATACATTAAATTTTCAAATTAAATTTGAACATAAAATTCAGTTTTAAAAAGAATTTCCGGATTAATTTTATTATCATTTTACTGTGCATCCAAAATTAAAGTCCTTGTTGGATGCCTACTAATTAATATAACAAGATAAGCAGACCTGAGTCTGAGTATAAAGGAGCATCTACCACCCTTTACGTTAATTAACCAGGTTTGTCTAATTGAGCTCAAAGACCTACCCAAAGTTTCATCCTATTCCCGAACATCAAAACAAAATACCCCTTTTACTTAAACAAGCAAATTTCATCTTAAAATTAAATTTTATGGTTAGAAAAATTCCACTAATGTCCATTTAAAGTAAATCGATTATAAAGTCATTCAATACACACAAAAATGTCAAACAAAATAGTACAATTTACCTGAAGGTTATTGTCCTCGTAGCTTCAGTGTAATCGTCCCTTTGTAAATCACACCATTCCAACCGGATTCTATTTACAGCTTCAAGTTGTCAACGCTTTAAAATGTTCTCCATCACCATTAATTTAAAGTTGTTTCTAGGCTTTTCCGGAACT
The DNA here is from genome assembly GCA_036346225.1 of Platerodrilus igneus. Taxonomy (NCBI): domain Eukaryota; kingdom Metazoa; phylum Arthropoda; class Insecta; order Coleoptera; family Lycidae; genus Platerodrilus; species Platerodrilus igneus. The sequence goes on along the minus strand of JARFIW010001135.1, from coordinate 1,620,124 downwards.
CATCTGTGTATATCTGCCTCTGGTTCAGTGGATGCAGACACATTTACGAACCATTTAGTCATTAACACCCCGAAAAATAGCAAAGAAATTCATACTTCCTTTTACCAATATTACCAATATACGCCAAAACTGCCTACTTTTGGGTATACATTTGTCGTTGTAAATTTTACTAATTGGTACCGTGATAATAAACTTTTATTACCTTGTATCTAAGTGCACTGAAGTACATTCATGTTAGCACGTAAAATAACCAACTATTTTGAGTCACTAAAATATACTAGCACACTTTAAATTATTTAATCAAACTAAAATGCACTGTTTAATATGAAGTCGCGGATGCACGAGCTTTTAACGCATCGAATCGTCGAAAGTCTAAGAGTCTAAGAGAGAAACACATATTCCCGCCTGTATATATAGCGAATAGCCGACACGTCGCTTTGTTCCCTAAAACGGGTAATTCCAACGAATTCCTCATTCTACGTTCCCAGTCTGTAGCCTGCACGTCGATTTTATGAATTTAGTCCTCACCCCATTGAGATCTCAGAAAATTTCAACACGGCCCGCAAAGTTGTCCGAGAAAAACTAATTACTTTTATACAGAAATTGTTGTTCTACCTCTGATATATGCATCCTATTTTTAACCAATCGCAACCCCTTGACGTTGCTTAAATCCCGCCCTTTACAATATGTGTCTTTGCTTGACGCATTTTCTCTTTCCTTCTCTAACCTGTTCGTATTGGTGCTACTTGACACTCTTCATTATCGATTATATTTTAGTCCACGCGGACTGTTATCTTGGTTTAATAACCCCGTATCGCACATTCTCGTGAATATTAAGCCCCGGTTTCTCCAAGATTCTTTGAAACATTAATTATTTGCCAAATTTACGCAGAATGAGCTTTTTAAAATACGCAGGTGTTCTGTATTTCCTGCTAAAGCATCTGATCGTTTCCAATATCCTTAGAATCAACATGTTTATCCAAACAAATTAACTTGAAATTGCCTTTTAAAAACACGCAGGGGTGTTCAAACGTAACATTTTAAATAACCTTCCTACGATTTGACTATTATTGGGTTTTACAAGTTTTATGCTTATTATTAATAATGGTTCAATTAACTCCAATTAAAATTGATTTCCATCCTTTCATTTTTAGCGAATACAAATTATTATCCGTACGTTTTGTTTAATACCAGTTATTTAAAATAGAGTTCATTAATATAAATTTTGCACGTAATTTCCATTTGTTTAGGAATAATTAAATTATCCACTGCGCTTTTCAATACTGCTTCTTTTGATGTAAAGCGTCTTATAGATAATTTAAATTTCTTATTTTTACTGAAACGACCGAGTTTATTTATGCTTCAAGGTTTTAATAAAGCGTATTTTTTAAATGAAATTCCTTATACACGGTAATTAAAATTATTTGAATTGATTATTTAATTTTCTACCCTGGTCTAAATATGAGTATTTTCCCCCTATTTGAATACAAATAATCCCACTTATTTGAATGCAAATATCAAATATTTAGACTGCCAAAAAATCTTTACAAAATTTTGCCTATCTCTCTCTATCCTTATCTATCTAACTTACCTACTTTGTCTCCAATCCAAAAAAATATTTACACCTATCCTATATCCCTATCCTATTCCTAACTCTCACCTACTTCTATAAACTGAAATTATCCCTAACTTCATCCTACTTATCCATCTAATCCTATATACATCCTATATACCTATCCTATTCCTAACTTTTAACTACTCTTCACTATACTTTACTTCCCCCTACCTAATCCTATATGCCTATCCTACTCTTACTCTATTCCTAACTCTCCACTAATCTTATATAAAATATCTATACTTAACCTATTTTATTTTCTTCCTACATTTACTCTTTATCCTCATCCTAAACCTATTCCTAATTATCTCCCATATGTGTCCTATATCTAGCTTTATTTTCTATAACCACTTACTTCTACTCTTTATATACACCTATGCTATCCCTATTCTATTTAAATCTAACTCTTTCTTGACCCTCCAAGTCTTTCTTCTCACCAACCTAATACTCTTCATCCCTATCTCCCCTTCTATATCTATACTTAACATCTCTATTATCTCACATACAATAAACTTATCATCCCTCTTATCCTGACTCTTAAATATCACTTCTTCTTCAGTCCCTACACTTGTCTGTTTCTTATTTATTCTTATTTCCTTTTCTGCCGACAAACCAAACGATACTACTTTACAATTATCAAATTTTCCCTCTACGGAAAATCCTCTGTACCTGCTAGAATGCTTGTGTAATGGAATCCGCCAGAATGAATCCCTTAAATCTACTTGATTAAAAACAAACTTGCCATCTTTACTTAATTTCGCCTTCACCTGCTCCTGATATGCTGCTTCTACCCCCACTACTTCTGCGTGTTTTTGTATTAAAGCTTGAACCTCTACTTTCCTTTCCTCTGGACATCTTATCGTGTTGATCTGTTTACCTTCATCATCTTCTACCTCTACTACATTAATACTAAACCCCGTGTCATCCTCTGTGACTTCATAACTGCCTTTCCATGGCACTACCCTATCTTTAATTCTTATTACCTTCCTTTCCATATCTATCAAAACCCCTAACTTCATCATACACTCAACACCTAAAATGCTCTGAAACTTCAGTCCAGGTACAATTACAAACTCCTGTTCACAGCTTAAACCTCCTATATCTATCCTAAGCACCACAACACTATTTACTACAGCAAACTTCTTTTTATTTGGAGCTACTAAATGGCTACGTTTTATAGGCATAATTCTATCACAAACCTTATCCATAATTTTGCTGACGAATTCCTCCGATATTAAACTCGCCTCTGCCCCTGTATCAAGTAATACTTCTACATTATTCTCAAAAATTTCTAAATTAATAATTGGCAAACATAATTTTCCTCAGTTTCTGGCTCTACTTCCTCCTCAATTTTGAAAAATTCACGTGGATGTTCGTATACATTTACACAGAAATCTAGTGGTCTGTCGCGTTCTAAAAATCCTGTCTCATCCTGTTTTCCGTGCTTGGTCCTGGTTGTCCTTCTACAACCTGTGCGTACGTCCTCCTCGTGTTAATATCCGTGTCCCTATCTCTATTCGGCGTGCTGGTCACAGTCCTGTTTACTTCCGGTAAACTGTTCTGTCTCGTGTAACTAGGTCTTGGCGTCGGTCCCCTAGTCGCACTATTGCTCCTGTATTCCTGTCTTCGTCGTTCCCAATTCGGTCGAAAATTTCTGTTGTAGTCAGGCCGTCTCGGATAATTCGGTGTCCTGTTGTCAAACCTAACTGTGTTAACGTTTCGTTCTCGTATCTCTTGTCCGTCCAACACATACATCGTCATATCTCTGTAAATACTCTAAAATGTCTCCCGTTCTGTGATGTTTTGTAAGGCCACGTGTTGTCTAATTTCCAGTTCAAAATGTCGTGATAGGTACTTGATTATCTGTCTGTCCGTCAATGGTGGATTCAGTTGTTTGGCCACACTGTACTTGCGGATGGCATATTGCTCCCTAGAACCTGCAAACTCTCCCTTAAATTTTCCTGTAATCAAGTCGTCCCTAATCTGATCCTGTTTGTGATCACTCCAGTAATGTTGTAAAAATTTGTTTTCAAAGTCCTGATACGTGTCTATGTCCTGTCCTACTAAATTGTACCATGCCTCCGCATTGTCCTTTAATAAAGCCTTTACCGTATTTAGTTTAGTCTGTTCGTCAAATAAATTTCCCACTAGATTTCTTACACTATTAATAAAAATTTGTGGATTTACCCTGTTATCGCCATAAAACTTCATGTGTTGGTCCAATGATACTCCACCTGTAGCAAATCTGGGACCATCCCCCTTTAAATTTGACATGTTGTATTTAATACTACTAACTTCACGTTCTACCCTGCCTAACTGATCCCTACATGAGTCCGTCACTTCAGTCATTTTTACATTAATCTCCTCTTCACAAAAATGCGTACTTCGGACCTTAAATGTCCCATTTCCTGTCGAAGACCTGTAATATCACGCTCATTTTTTCAACCCTATTTTCAACTTCCCCATCTTTACGGTAAGACTATTTTTAAATTCTGAAACTTCTTTATTCGTCTTATCTATTTTCTCACTTAGGGTTTCCCTAACTCCTGTTAATGTCTCATTCATTCGGTCAAATTTTCGATTTGAGTCCTCTCTAGCTCTATTCGATTCATCACTCATTTGCTCAAATTTTCGATTTGAGTCCTTTCTAACCCCGCTTAACGTCTCATTCATTCTTTCAAGCATCCTCATTATCATTTCGTTTCCTTGATCCCCTGATTCCGTCCTCGACTGATCTCTACTGCCTCCCGCTTCTTCCATTTTCGAAATTTTCTCACACAATGCACTATCGTCACTTCCAATTTCCACTCCTTGACTCCTTAACCACTCTTTTCTCTGCATACGTTCTAATCACTCACACACACTCTCAAATACTTTTAAATTTATCCACAAACAGAAACTCTCTCTCAGATCGCCAGTTTCCTGGAATAAAATAACAAAATTTTATTTGGAACTCGAGCCTCACTTTTGGGTCGCCAAGAATGCTGTGAATCTTCTCATATCTCTAGGTACTGGCCCTTTAAAAAAAACATTCGAGCCCCACAGTTTGGGCGTCAAGAATGCTGTGAAACCTTATAAATCACCTGGTCCGTTGATTCCTTCTGTTAATCGCCTCGGCTGCTCTTCTAGATAACTTCCATTCTCAATCATAAAATTAAACAACACATTCCTACCACAAACATCAACGTTAACTCTATTTACATCAATATTCAGAATACATTAAATTTTCAAATTAAATTTGAACATAAAATTCAGTTTTAAAAGAATTTCCGGATTAATTTTATTATCATTTTACTGTGCATCCAAAATTAAAGTCCTTGTTGGATGCCTACTAATTAATATAACAAGATAAGCAGACCTGAGTCTGAGTATAAAGGGAGCATCTACCACCCCTTTACGTTAATTAACCAGGTTTGTCTAATTGAGCTCAAAGACCTACCCAAAGTTTCATCCTATTCCCGAACATCACAACAAAATACCCTTTTACTTAAACAAGCAAATTTCATCTTAAAATTAAATTTTTATGGTTAGAAAAATTCCACTAATGTCCATTTAAAGTAAATCGATTATAAAGTCATTCAATACACACAAAAAATGTCAAACAAAATAGTACAATTTACCTGAAGGTTATTGTCCTCGTAGCTTCAGTGTAATCGTCCCTTTGTAAATCACACCATTCCAACCGGATTCTATTTACAGCTTCAAGTTGTCAACGCTTTAAAAATGTTCTCCATCACCATTAATTTAAAGTTGTTTCTAGGCTTTTCCGGAACTCATCTGTGTATATCTGCCTCTGGTTCAGTGGATGCAGACACATTTACGAACCATTTAGTCATTAACACCCCGAAAATAGCAAAGAAATTCATACTTCCTTTTACCAATATTACCAATATACGCCAAAACTGCCTACTTTTGGGTATACATTTGTCGTTGTAAATTTTACTAATTGGTACCGTGATAATAAACTTTTATTACCTTGTATCTAAGTGCACTGAAGTACATTCATGTTAGCACGTAAAATAACCAACTATTTTGAGTCACTAAAATATACTAGCACACTTTAAATTATTTAATCAAACTAAAATGCACTGTTTAATATGAAGTCGCGGATGCACGAGCTTTTAACGCATCGAATCGTCGAAAGTCTAAGAGTCTAAGAGAGAAACACATATTCCCGCCTGTATATATAGCGAATAGCCGACACGTCGCTTTGTTCCCTAAAACGGGTAATTCCAACGAATTCCTCATTCTACGTTCCCAGTCTGTAGCCTGCACGTCGATTTTATGAATTTAGTCCTCACCCCATTGAGATCTCAGAAAATTTCAACACGGCCCGCAAAGTTGTCCGAGAAAAACTAATTACTTTTATACAGAAATTGTTGTTCTACCTCTGATATATGCATCCTATTTTAACCAATCGCAACCCCTTGACGTTGCTTAAATCCCGCCCTTTACAATATGTGTCTTTGCTTGACGCATTTTCTCTTTCCTTCTCTAACCTGTTCGTATTGGTGCTACTTGACACTCTTCATTATCGATTATATTTTAGTCCACGCGGACTGTTATCTTGGTTTAATAACCCGTATCGCACATTCTCGTGAATATTAAGCCCCGGTTTCTCCAAGATTCTTTGAAACATTAATTATTTGCCAAATTTACGCAGAATGAGCTTTTTTTAAAAATACGCAGGTGTTCTGTATTTCCTGCTAAAGCATCTGATCGTTTCCAATATCCTTAGAATCAACATGTTTATCCAAACAAATTAACTTGAAATTGCCTTTTAAAAACACGCAGGGTGTTCAAACGTAACATTTTAAATAACCTTCCTACGATTTGACTATTATTGGGTTTTTACAAGTTTTATGCTTATTATTAATAATGGTTCAATTAACTCCAATTAAAATTGATTTCCATCCTTTCATTTTTAGCGAATACAAATTATTATCCGTACGTTTTGTTTAATACCAGTTATTTAAAATAGAGTTCATTAATATAAATTTTGCACGTAATTTCCATTTGTTTAGGAATAATTAAATTATCCACTGCGCTTTTCAATACTGCTTCTTTTGATGTAAAGCGTCTTATAGATAATTTAAATTTCTTATTTTTACTGAAACGACCGAGTTTATTTATGCTTCAAGGTTTTAATAAAGCGTATTATTTAATGAAATTCCTTATACACGGTAATTAAAATTATTTGAATTGATTATTTAATTTTCTACCCTGGTCTAAATATGAGTAATATATATATATGTATATATAAAATGCTGTGTTAATAGGGTCATTTATGGGTAGTTAGGACCAAGAGTATAGCGCACTGCATATAAAATACATAAGGGCTCAGAAAACGACACAGTTTTCTGAAGAAAACAAGAAATACGATGATTAGACTGGAAGTAAATCACAACACCCTGTATATAAATAATAATCATAATTAATTCAATTAATGAAAAGTATTTTTAACATTTATTTGAATACAACAAATCCGAACGTCGTTAAACAATATAAATGCAAGCTGAAACAGAACACGCGTGGATAACGCAACATTATTACGTCCAGAATCCTAATTAAAACAAGCAGGTTTAAAAAAGCGTAAAATAGCAAACGCATATAATTTAAGGCATACATTGTATTGAATTAACGTGACTGGAAAATTAAAATCGACACCTGATTTATTGGAAACAAGCAAGGCATGGTAATTAAAATTAAAGTTCACCAAATTTATTTGAACAAACAATGCTTTACTTATCTAGAAGTATAAAAATCCATGTGAATCAATGCTATTAACTCGATATAGTACGTGACAAGAGGAACGCGTTGATGTTGATATACAATAATAATACCATGGAATATCCGAAAAACTGGTATGAAAGTTTCTACAAACAACAAACTTTGCGCTTGTCAATAGATAGGCGGTGCATTTAAATATGACCAGATTTGTAAACAAATCGGTTCATAATGAAGTAAGGCATAGTTCACGTCTCTGAAAACAAAAATATCCACGTAAAGTGAGTGATTGTGAAGTGTAAAATAATACCGCTGAATATGAAAAATTGATGGGTTTGCCGTTTTATCTTTAAATAGAAAAAAAAACGTAAGTAATTATAAGTTGTTTTAATTTAAATTCTAATATTAACCTTAATAAAAAGAACTCTAAAGAATCACTGGAGACAAGTCTAAATGATTACGAAAACAAGTTTAAATAAATGCTGAAGCTATTATAAATGATTATTAGAATAAATGAGGAAATGCAACAAGCATTTACTTCAATGATTAATGGTCAAGGAGTTCAATGGATACGCTAGTGTGTTTAAGGCGATGCTATGAGGGATATACACAATACCGAAAACGGTTGGACCAGAGACTGATTTAAGCTGAAAAACAACATGTTAGTCAATCTGAATGTTTATTATTTTATTTGTGGATATTTCATTGCACTTTGCTAAACTGAATAACTTAAGATTTAACATTTAATTAAATATTACTAATTTAAATACTTTAAAAATTGCTTTCATGATAATTTATGTGAGGGGTCGGCAAGATTTAATTTTTTGAGTATACGTTGAAAATTACGTAAATAGTAAAAGAGGTTAAATGAACGTTCATCAGGCTTCAGTCGATAATTAATAATAATAGTGATTTTGCTGGCTTTTTTTATCATCTTTGGGAATGATAATATTAAATTTTTTTATTCAATTATTAGAAGAAAATTCTAGTTAAAGAATTTTAACCTTTTCATACGTTGTAAATATTTTTGAAAACATTATAATAATTTGTGCTTAATGGTGTTTTGGTTTAAAGATTAAAACAAGTAGGAGAGGTAGATGGTAGGTTTAAATGCTTTGTTTGTCGTATTGTTGCGTGCGTAATTCAAAAACTGAGCTAGCCGACGCAATTAAAATTATACATTAAAAATCAAAAATTGAGAGATTAAAAATTTTACCTTTAATTCATAAAAAAGGCGCATAGGGGTATTGCTACAGTATCGCAACAATATATATATATATATATATATATATATATATATAATTCTAAGTCGTTCTCAAAGGTAATTTCAAGATAAAATTAAAATTCCGAGGTAACTTCCAAAAATAACCCCAAGATAAAGATAAAATTATAAGAGAAAGTCATAGATATACTTAAAATTAAATTCACAGTTCCGTACAACCACTAAAAGGGGATTTTTTGTGCTTAAAATGGAGGTTCGAGAAGCGATATCCATTCTGTTAAGCGCACAAGAGATCGGCATACGGTGGTTACAGTATCGCCTGTGCCCCAGGTGTGAGGTCGATACTATATATCATCGGCAAACAAATTAACGAGAACACTGTCACCGCTTAATGCAAGGACGGTGTCGACGTATTGCTTAAAATGAACTCCGCACAACATGGTCCAGCGCTGTGGATTGCCTGGACCTCAAACCATACAACGACCAACAGAAAAAAAGGTTGATAGATACAGGAAAAGGTATTAAAGGAAGGACGTCCGAATCAATTGAATGCCGTAGTAGCTTGCAAGGTGAAGGGAGAGGAAGGGCTCGCATTGAACAAAAGATATTAGATAAAGTGGATAGAAAAGCTACTCAACTTGCCAAAACGGTGTCTGTAACTCATAGTAAATACACACCACTTTTATATGACACGAAGTAGTTTTGGGACAAGCGTCCTATAAAATACAAAAAAAAATGTCCCCAACTAAAATGGACAGGAAGTCTGAAGGATTTCACTATCTATCAAAAGAAGTAACAACTTAACCACACCCTACTGGTATCAAAATAAGGTATACTCAACCCAAAAACATCAAAAATCGATAAGAAAGAATGATATGCGGTAAATTCGTATCACACAATTACGCGAGATATCAATAAGAAACCACGTCTCGTCCATACGTTAGACAAAAAGGAATGCAATAAAATTTATATATCACAGGTAAGATAGGGGGTGTATGGAATAAGATAATGAAGGAAAGCTCCAGAATGAAAATAAAAGAAATAAACATTTCCTGTATTTGCATCTACGAACATTGACTTTTCAACATGGATATGGTTGTTGACAACCATGTTTGCCATATTTGAAGAGCATCAACTTAACATCAGACCAGACAAATCCTAAAGATTTATTGAGCTATTTATGCCAAAGATATATCAATCGTAAATAGAAGGAAGGGAGAAGATGTAGAGTAATGGTAGCACAACAAGTATTATAGAAATGAGTGAAGTTACTTTGAATATTTAATGAGCAAAAAAAAAATTAAAGGTATATTGTATAGATGAATAACCAAAGTAATAGGAACGAAAGGATTTAAAGAAATTTGTCAGAAGAAATAAAAATTTACAAAATCTAGTGTTTCATTCAATTATTTATGAAAGCAAGAATATGTTTTCGATGTGAGATAGGGAGAAAATCAAGTAAAGATTAGTAACAACAGACACCATGAAGTATAAAATGTTTTATATTTAGAAAATTAGATAAAAGGTATTAATTATTGTAAAGGACTATCATCGGCGCAAGGTTTCGAGTCTTTTCTATTCCACTTTTTTTGTGGTTTACCAACAGGTTCTTCAAGTTCATAGATAAGTGCATTGACAACCCTTTTCACTTTACGTAGACAAACTTTAGAGACAGTTTAACAAAAAAATTTGTTTATTCAAAGCAAACTTTTATCGTTTTTAAATGTAGGTAATTCATTTTAACAGTTTAAATTTAATTTTCAAAAAAATATTTACAGAATCAACCCACCAGTTTTTACTTGTAGCTCGGCAAATAAAAGTGTCAAAAGGTAGATTAAATCAATAAGTAGGCGAACGACATATGCTAAGAGCAGAATTTTGTCAACGTCTATCTAAATAAAAAAAATTTGTTATTTAAACAGGAAATTAATGATTACTGAGCGCCGAAATTTTAAATGAATTGGTAGAAATCACTGTAGAGTAAATATTTTAAAGGCTTGTTAAAAATTACGAGTATTTATACAACGGAAATTTACATAAACGATAAGTACTCTTTAATATAGAAATGAAAAAGATTTTATTCCGCAAGGCAAGTTTTACATAAGCCAGTCTTTTATTAAAAAAATAGTTTGATGAATACCGTGGTAGTTTGAAACGTGTTAATTTATACAAGACTAATTAGAAAAATAAATTATTTTAAGTTACCTGTAAATACGAGATCTAAAAGCATTATTAGGTACAAACTTTACGGTTTCGTTATTCAAAACATACGTAAATCATTTTGAATTACATGCGAAAATTAGAATTTTAACTTATTAAATTTACAAAAGCTTATGCGTTAATTATTACTTTAAAAGCCCTGCCTAGATATAATTAAATCACGTTTCTTGTAATATTTTAAAGTATTACACAATAAGCTACAAGGACTAGTGCAAAAGCAAAACAAATAGATATCGTGTGTAATGATCTCAATAGTATTATAACCTACATAAATTTTACAATAAAAAACGGAAATATTATAAAATTTATTTTTCTAGCAAATTTAAGAAAACAGTAGGGAAGCTTCCGCTGTTTAGTTTTAAGAAAATTGTGAAATTAAAAGATATTTTACTCAGGTGATACAGACAATATTTTCAATTTGGATAGTGGTTCCAATACCAACACAAACCAAATATTGACACAAAGAATGACGTTACATACAATTGAAATTAATTAGATAGTTCATTGTACAATTGGTAGAGTTTTAATTAATATAGAAGAAGAAACAAGCCAACTTTAACATTTTCTGTTTAATAAACAATATTATCATAGAAAACCGCCCCATACGTTGAAGTTCCAGTTATTACGTACCCGATCCTTACTTAATTAAATATTAGGGTTTGAAAAATGCAAACTTTTATATACAGATTCAATCCTCGTCGACGAATCCCTCTCAGGGTTTTAAGTGGTTCGGTCTTCTGCAGTTTTTTGACTTAATGCTAGTCTGTAGTAGCTGTAGCACCCTAAAGAAAAGTTACTAAAAACTTAAATGACGAGAAACTAGAGCACTACATCGACACACGGTAACACACCCCAAACTACGTAGTTACTTCTCCAAAGTCAGGTACTAAAGTGTCTACGATAGAAATAGTTTAAAGTACAACAAAAGTTTTACATTATTTCTCGAAAGCGATAAAAATTCCCCGAGAGTATGTAACGTATACACATATATTAATTCATTCTAAATATAATATTATTTCTAATTCATTCTAAGCCTACAATGTAACCAATAATTTATAAAATACACAAGACCGAGCTTAGGAAATACGGAGAATTGCTTTAATTTTAATACAACAAAAAATAGATATAATGAATATAAAAAATGATAACTAGTTGTCCGAGAATTAAAAAAGGGCGTTACTGGTTAATACGCTTATCACGTAACAGACTATAGGAGTGTGCCAAACAATTGGCTTAAAATGCCGCAAACTAATACGATATTTTTGTGGTGAGATGCTGACACTGTTTAGAAGATGCTAAAAAATAGATAAATGTTGGTGTAAATGTAACTCGCATTAAGCGATCAAACGATTTTAAAGCTGTTAAGTACATAAAAGACTGGACTGGAAATGCTGGCAAACTGTTTCTCTACTTTTGTAGTACGATTTATGGACAAGTTTTATAAAGAAAAATTGTTATTTCGAGCCCAGAACCTATGCTAAATTGTACATGCACTTGTACAACTAGTCTGAAACTGTAAGATATCGTTTTGAAAATACTTTTTTAAGAGTCACTGTGAGAAATTAGTACTTTATACGGTTAATTGCCATATTGTTTTGACAATTTGGAGAAACTATTGGTATACCCTATCAGGAACTGTAGACTTGTAGTGGGTGTTAATACAACTTGCGCTACAGCCTGCTGTGCTAAAAATTACCTCCCAACTTTACAGATTATTACTAAGCTTTTTGATACACGGGCTAGAGAGATTAAAATTATTATTTATGATCAACTACATTAGACGCAAGCACTTTGAAGTCGGGCCTTTTTGACGATACTCTAGTACTCTCGGAAGTTTTTAATTCTGTAGTAAAACAAAACGCTAAATGCAATTGTTGTAAAGGAAAAAACTAAAATTAAATTGTTTAATTAAATTTACTGTATGTAAATTGGTAAAATCAAGCACACCTTGTAGCGGCTTTTATTTTTTACGATGCGTGATGATTATACGGTTAATCTACCAACATTAAAAATGCTTTACAATATGACCCCAATAATACAAATTAAGATACGGTGCGTATTTTAAACACGTTTAAAATAATTGAGGCGGACTTAGTTTCCATATTTGTTGGTAAAACGCAGTAGTACTGAACTTAAAAGAAAATTAAAGCTTTACTCGTACCAGTTGGGAAAATTGAAAACCGCTATGCTGACGGATAACTTAGCTATCACCCCAAGGGAGAGTTTGAAATCGGCTAGGTTGAAATTTTTTTAGTTAAACCAAAAACAATTTAAATTTAAGTTGGAAGTCATTGTATTTGACAAGTATTAATCAAAAAATTATTATTTGGAGGGTAGATACAGAAACGCTTTCGGAATTGATGGTTTTAAAATTTTATATTTCATTTCTCGGAAAATTAATCATGCTTCTTTATTTTAGAAAAAAATTATCAGAATAAGAATAATTCTATTCTATAATAAATAATTTGTTTCAAATGATAACAGTATTTAACAAATAAAAAGTTTCCCAGTTACCTTAAAAAATAGTGGAACAAAATTTCTTTACATGACAATTAATTTCTCGAATGAGTATCAGATCTGACAGTCGCGTTCAAATTTAATATAAAACTGTAATTTTGAACAATCTCAATGTAAAACTAATTTTAGTATATAATTAATCCTGATCTTTTGTAAGCTTATCTTGTGTGAGAGCAAAAATAACAAAGTTTGAAGAAGAATTGTTTTTCATAAGAAGATATATACGGTCGTAAAAAATTACATGCGGTTACTCAGTCGAATAGCAGGCCTTACAAACTGGAATGATGGTGTTTTCGCGGTTAGGAGTTTAAAAAATTGTGGGAAAAAGGTTGTGAAACAAACCCGTTCTTGGATTCAACAAAAACTAACTCACCCTCAACCACCGGCCGCTGACTGGTAGTCTTATGTTGATTGTGTTCAGGTTCCAGCTAGTTGCTTGCCGGTGTAGAATGCGATGAACCCAAACTGATCACGTATTAGATGACCTATTAACCTTTCTGACTTATGGCTGTTTTTACTGTTCTGCACATACCTTCATTGAGCTGTGGGTGTTTCTTTACGAGAGGCTATTTTTTCTTTTGTGTAACCTATAGGTATTGCGCATTAACGACTCTCATCGTGCTTGCCTCAAAGATTACGTGGAAGTCAGCGGATTGAGAAATCAACTCATAAAGAGAATTGGATCTGGAGAAATCTTATCAGAACAAATGCTTGAAGACTACGCGCCATGTTAATGAAACAAGTTGGAAACCTTGAGATATATGTGAACAATAAGTTATTTACACGGACTTTGAGATATTACTATGCTATTTACGAGTTCCTAAGCAAGGTTTCAAAACACTTGAATTGTTTTCTACATTTTCTACAATTTTCTACAATTTTTTCTACAATTATTAATTAGGAAATATCAGATCGTATGTTGTTTTCCATATGGGACTAAGGACATATTAAGACTTCCAAAATCTATTTAGACTTGTTGAATTGTTTCATATTTTCTATTGTCCTAATACATCGTTGTTTTTCCGAAAAGAAATTTTGTTATGTACTAAAAAAGGGTTGTTACATTCGGTAAAATGTTACCATTCGAAGTTTTACAATTTATAATAAACAACTTCTACATCCAAACCTACAGCGCTTTTTTAGTTTGTAGAAAAAATTCTTAAATAAATGAAACAAAGACAGGCTGCTTGAACGTTCCCTTACAAAAGATCTTAACACAATATATCCCTAAGATAAGAAACTGACACGAACCTTTTATATAGAGAGCATTGTGTAACAAACAAATCTCTTTGGTTCACGTTATAACATAAAACTCCAAAGAATCAGCTGTAAATCTTGAGAAAGAAGCAAGTCGCGTTTTCTATTAAAGTATCCGAACTCAACTTAGAAAGAGTTCACATTAAGCTAGGATTTAATTCTGAGAATTCGGTATCAGAAGACTGTGTGTTCTACAAGATATTTTGTTAAAGTGGATTTTGCTTCATGAAAGGGATAAATTCGACGATCCTAAAAGGAAGGAAAGCACTAATTATTGGTTTGGCCTTTTGCACATTATGGGTTGAGAAACCTGATAATTAATTTTTTTATAGTTTTGAAATGTGTTGCAGCTTTAACATCAAATATCAAGTAAATTTTCAATTCAGATAGAAATAAATTTATTAATTTTCTGCTATTCTCTGTTATGGAAAAAAGACGTTGCTTGAAAGTCTTGAATATAGGATTTATGACGTTGATAGTGTTTGAAACTCGTACCTTCTTCAAAAACGTGTCTTTTAATCATTTCAGCCGTGTGACCACTAAAGCGTTTATTAAAGTGTCATGAATATCCTTATCCGATTCTGATAAACCAACTACTATACCTACAGTAACGCTTTCTGGTAAGAAATGTAAGATGTATGGTGGCAATGTTATCATGAGGGTTGAAGGAAGGAGTATGTGAGACGGTTAACCTCTATAATTTTATAAGTAAAAGCACACAATGCAATCACAGTGCGGACAGCTTCCAAGTTTCTGTCAATCAGATATCCCTTCTTTATTATTTCTATAGGAGCTACTGTGCAGATAGAAATATATACAGATGGGATATTTTTTTTCGTTTTTACGGTGAGCACTTGAAAACTGTTAGAGATAGAGAGACACTCAAATGGGAAAAGTAATGTGGTTTTGTCTATTGATCTTTAAACCTGTGGTTTCTATTTTTTTTAAAATCCACGGATATCTAGATATCTTGAAAAACTAAATATTTTACAAATCTAATTGTAGGCATTATTATTGACAATAGTGAAATAATGTAAATAGAAAACGTGTAGCTAGTACCTCAAAAGATTTTAGTTTTTTTTTTAGTTCAATAGATATGTACACTACCTTTAATTTTTGAAATGGAACGCATAGTTGGCTATTAGCCTGTTTAATAGCCTATGTTTTGGCGATTTTTACTGATATAGCATGTTACGGGACAATTCAGCACTACGACACCAAGGGACGGATCGGAATCCGTGCGCGACCTAGCTCTAGCCGGTGAGGGGTGGGTATGATAAAAATCGTAGATGACAATTATAATGGGGCGTAAACTTGGTAGTATGCCAAAAATCGGGTATGACGGTAAAATTAGGTGGGCACCACCAGCAATGTCACTGTGTTAGATATAATCGGGGTCTCGTTACTGGTCGAGCAAACGCCCCTGCACTTGTTATAATAAGAAAATATGAAAGTAAAGAAAACTCACGGTGTAGAATGTACTGATTCACCCCACTCACGCAAATTACTACGACAGAATAATGCACCTGGATTATACTCTTAACTCTATTTACAAACACATGGCTGAAAAGAACACATTAATTAAGTACAGTAAGTAACATGAACAAAGGTGTATATAAGCAAATGTAGGTACGGCGTATATTGAGTACGCCACAACTGTCTTTATTAATGAAATCCATTTCGAATAGACCTGCACCTTGTCGAAGTTCTAGATTATTAGAACAGGTGAAATGGTTTGCGTGTTCTAATGAGCTAAAGAGACAAACTACAGGTCCAACCAAAGTAGTAGGGTCGTTAGTGAGGAACCAGACTAAGACAGGTCTCCGAAAAAGGGCAGCGGCTCTTTCGGTACTTAGATTGGCAGAGACATAAAATTCGGTATGGCAGTCTAATAAACTACCGCGATGTGGAACGCAACGGGAAACCACTACACTACCTCCCAAGTACACAGCGTATTTAAATTGAAATAAACATGATAGCATTCTCTGGGGGTAAAAGATTCCGGAGTTAAAATAGTCCCCCATTCGGATTTCCGGAAGGGGACTACTTCGGAAGATCGGAAAGACTAGAATAGAGGTCGGGAACATTTTGCGAATTTTCGATTGGTTATAAAATTGATAATTAGAGGGGTTTGATTCTTAATCCAAGTTACCACGGCATTCTTATGACGGCCCAACGTTGGGGCTCGAATGATTTTTAGCGAATCCAGAGATTAATCTCAGTACCACGGCATTCTTATGGCGACCCGAAAGTGAGGCTCGTGTTCCAGATAAAATTTTAGTGATTTAGTGATTCCAGGAAACTGGCGATCTGAGAGAGAGAGATTGGTTATAAAATTGATAATTAGAGGGGTTCGATTCTTAATCCAAGATCCACGGCAATATATATATATATATATATATATATATATATATATATATATTCTTGGCGACCCAAAAGTGAGGCTCGAGTTCCAAATAAAATTTTTGTTATTTTATTCCAGGAAACTGGCGATCTGAGAGAGAGAGTTTCTGTTTGTGGATAAATTTAAGAGTATTTTAGAGTGTGTGAGAGTGATTTGAACGTATGCAGAGAAAGGAGTGGTTAAGGAGTCAAGGAGTGGAAATTGGAAGTGACGATAGTGCATTGTGTGAAAAAATTCGAAAATGGAAGAAGCTGGAGGCAGTAGAGATCAGTCGAGGACGGAATCAGGGATCAAGGAAACGAGATTATGATGAGAATGCTACAGGAAATGAGATCGAGTAGGAAGAAGCTAATAGGAAGTTTGAGGAGATTAGAGAAATGAGTGCTGAATCGAATAGGAAAGTTGACCGAATGAATGAGACATTAACAGGAGTTAGGAAACCCTAAGTGAGAAAATAGATAAGACGAATAAAGAAGTTTCAGAATTTAAAAATAGTCTTACCGTAAAGATGGGGGAAGTTGAAAATAGGGTTGATAAAAATGAGCGTGACATTACAGGTCTTCGACAGGAAATGGGACATTTAAGGTCCGAAGTACGCATTTTTTGTGAAGAAGAGATTAATGTAAAAATGACTGAAGTAACGGACTCATATAGGGATCAGTTAGGCAGGGTAGAACGCGAAGTTAGTAGTATCAAATACAACATGTCAAATTTAACGGGGGATGGTCCCAGATTTTCTACAGGTGGAGTATCATTGGACCAACACATGAAGTTTTATGGCGATAACAGGGTAAATCCACAAATTTTTATTAATAGTGTAAGAAATCTAGTGGGAAATTTATTTGACGAACAGACTAAACTGAATACGATAAAGGCTTTATTAAAGGACAACGCGGAAGCATGGTACAATTTAGTAGGACAGGACATAGACACGTATCAGGACTTTGAAAACAAATTTTTAAAGCACTACTGGAGTGACCACAGACAAGACCAGGTACGAGACGACTTAATCACAGGGAAGTGCTGAATCGAATAGGAAAGTTGACCGAATGAATGAGACATTAACAGGAGTTAGGGAAACCCTAAGTGAGAAAATAGATAAGACGAATAAAGAAGTTTCAGAATTTAAAAATAGTCTTACCGTAAAGATGGGGGAAGTTGAAAATAGGGTTGATAAAAATGAGCGTGACATTACAGGTCTTCGACAGGAAATGTGACATTTAAGGTCCGAAGTACGCATTTTTTGTGAAGAAGAGATTAATGTAAAAATGACTGAAGTAACGGACTCATATAGGGATCAGTTAGGCAGGGTAGAACGCGAAGTTAGTAGTATCAAATACAACATGTCAAATTTAACGGGGGATGGTCCCAGATTTTCTACAGGTGGAGTATCATTGGACCAACACATGAAGTTTTATGGCGATAACAGGGTAAATCCACAAATTTTTATTAATAGTGTACGAAATCTAGTGGGAAATTTATTTGACGAACAGACTAAACTGAATACGATAAAGGCTTTATTAAAGGACAACGCGGAAGCATGGTACAATTTAGTAGGACAGGACATAGACACGTATCAGGACTTTGAAAACAAATTTTTAAAGCACTACTGGAGTGACCACAGACAAGACCAGGTACGAGACGACTTAATCACAGGAAGTTTAAGGAGAATTTTCAGGAAGTAGGGAGCAATATGCTATACGCAAGTATAGCATAGCAAAGCAACTGAACCCACCACTGACGGACCGACAAATTATTAAGTATTTACCACGACACTTCGAGGTAGAAGTAAGACAACACGTAGCACTACAGAACATAGTGGACAGAGAAATATTTTTAGAATACCTGCAGAGGTACGACGACGTAAGTAGTGGACGACCTCGGGATAATAGGGAAAGACAGATCAACACAGTTAGGTTTGACAATAGACGTGACAACTATGCTAGAAGAGGGAATAGTTACGGATGCCAGCGACAGAATTGGGAACAGCGACGATCATACGTTAGGAGTAATAGTTTAGGAAGGGGACCTGCACCGAGACCGGGACCTACCAGAATGAATAGTTCACCAGACATGAGCGGGACTGCTAATACAGACACGGAACGAGTGGAAACGCCTAGGACATACGCTGAGGTGACGGCTAGACCAGGACCAAGTAGGGAAAACAGACCTGGACAGGATTTTTAGAACGCGACAGACCACTAGATTTCGGTGTAAATGTATATGAACATCCACGTGAATTTTTCAAAATTGAGGAGGAAGTAGAGCCAGAAACTGAGGAAAAATTATGTTTGCCAATTATCAATTTAGAAATTTTTGAGAATAATGTAGAAGTATTACTTGATACAGGGACAGAGGCGAGTTTAATATCGGAGGAATTCGTCAGCAAAATTAGGGATAAGGTTTGTGATAGAATTATGCCTATAAAGCGTAGCCATTTAGTAGCTCCAAATAAAAAGAAGTTTGCTGTAGTAAATAGTGTTGTGGTGCTTAGGATAGATATAGGAGGTTTAAGCTGTGAACAGGAGTTTGTAATTGTGCCTGGACTGAAGTTTCAGAGCATTTTAGGTGTTGACTGTATGATGAAGTTAGGGGTTTTGATAGATATGGAAAGGAAGGTAGTAAGGATTAAGGATAGGGTAGTGCCATGGAAGGGCAGTTATGAAGTCACAGAGGATGACACGGGGTTTAGTATTAATGTAGTAGAGGTAGAGGATGATGAAGGTAAACAGATCAACACAATAGGATGTCCAGAGGAAAGGAAAGTAGAGGTTCAAGCTTTAATACAAGAACAGGCAGAAGTAGTGGGGGTAGAAGCAGCATATCGGGAGCAGGTGAAGGCAGAATTAATTAAAGATGCACGAAAATTTAATCAACGGACCAAACCGCAATTCCATTGTCCAACATCCATGGACACATTTTTGACGAGGTTAAATGGCAAGCTTGTTTTTAATAAAGTAGAGTTAAGGAATTCATTCTGGCGGATTCCATTACATAAGAATTCTAGAAGGTACATAGGATTTTCCATAGAGGGAAAAATCGATAATTTTAAAGTAGTATCGTTTGGTTTGTCGGCAGAAAAGGAAATGATAATAAATGAGGAACAGACAAGTGTAGGGACTGAAGAAGAAGTAATATTTAAGAGTCAGGATAAGAGGGATGATAAGTTTATTGTATGTGAGATAATAGAGATGTTAAGTATAGATATAGGAGGGGGAGAGATAGGGATGAAGAGTATTAGGATGGTAAGAAGAAAGACATGGAGGGTCAAGAAGAGAGTTAGATTTAAATAGGATAGGGATAGAATAGGTGTAGATAGAAGAGTAGAAGTAAGTGTTTATAGAAAATAAAGCTAGGTATAGGATAAATATGGGAGATAATTAGGAATAGGTTTAGGATGAGAATAAAGAGTAAATGTAGGAAGAAGATAAGATAGGTTAAGTGTAGATATTTCATAGAAGATTAGTGGAGAGTTAGGAATAGAGTAAGAGTAGGATAGGCATATAGGATTAGGTAGGGGGAAGTAAAGTATAGTGAAGATTAGTTTAAAAGTTAGGAATAGGATAGGTATATAGGATGTATATAGGATTAGATGGATAAGTAGGATGAAGTTAGGGATAACTTCAGTTTATAGAATTAAGTGAGAGTTAGGAATAGGATAGGGATATAGGATAGGTGTAAATATTTTTTTGGATTGGAGACAAAGTAGGTAAGATAGATAGATAAGGGTAGAGAGAGATAGGCAATTTTTTTTGTAATTTTTTGTCTAAATGCTTTATATTTGCATTCAAATAAGTTGGATTATTTGTATTCAAATAGGGGGAAAATACTCATATTTAGACCAGGGTAGAAAATTAAATAATCACATCAAATAATTTTAATCACCGTGTATAAGGAATTTTATTAGATAATACGCGTTATTAAAACCGTGAAGCATAAAATTTATTAGTTTCATTAAACATAAGAGATTTAAATCATGTACAAGACGCTTTATATCAAAAGAAGCAGTATTAAAAGCTCTGCGTGTAATGTAATTATTCCTAAACAAATGGAAATTACGTGCAAAATTTATCTTAATTAACTCTATTTCAAGTAACCGGTATTGAACAAAACGTACAGATAATATCTATAGAAACTTGTAAAACCCAATAAAATGCAAATCCTAGAAGTGTTAGTTAGAAGTAGGATGTTTGAACACACCTGCGTATTTTAAAAGGCAATTTCAGTTTAATTTGTTTAGATAAACATGTCGATTCTAAGGATATTGGAAACGGTCAGATGCTTTAGCACGAAATACAAAACAGGGTTTATTTAAAAGCTCATTCGGCGAAAATTTTGCAGATAATTAATGTTTACAAAGAATCTTGGAGAAACCGGGGCTTAATATTCACGAGAAGGTGCGATACGGGGTTATTTAACCCAGATAGTCCACATGGACTAAAATATAATCGATAATAAAGAATATCAATTTGCACCAATACGAACAGGTTAGAAAAGGAAAGAGAAAATGCGTCAAGCAAAGACACATATAGTAAAAGGCGTGATTTAAGCAACGTCACGAGGGTCACAATTGGTTGAAAATAGGATGCAAATATCAGAGGTAGAAACAACAATTTCTGTACAAAATTAATTAGTTTTTCTCGGACATGTTTGCGTGCCGTGTGAGAATTTCTGAGATTTAAATGGGGCGAGTGAAAAATTCGTTAAAACCGACGCGCGAGCGACGGACTAGGAACATAGCATGAGAAATTCTTAAGAATTGTCTGTTTTGAGGACAAAAGCGACGTGCCGGCTATTCGCTATATATACCGGTGGTAATATGAATTTCGTTCTCTTAGACTTTTGACTATTCGATGCGTTAAAAGCTCTTACATCCGCGACTTGATTGAAGATGTTAAACAGTGCATTTTAGTTTGATAAAATAATGTAAAATTTTGCTCGTATATTTTAGTGATTCAAAATAGTTGGTTATTTACGTGCTAACATGAATGTACTTCAGTGCACTTAGATACAAGGTAATAAAATTTAGTTTCACTGTACCAATTAGCAAAATTTACAACGACAAATGTATACACAAAAGTAGGCAGTTTTGGCGTATATTGGTGAAAGACGCATGAATTTCTTTGCTATTTTTCGGGGGTGTTAATAATTAAATGGTTCAAATACGTGTCTGGATCCACAAAACAAGGGTCAGATATACACAGAGGAGTTCCGGAAAAGCCCAGAAACAACTTTAAATAAATGGTGATGGAGAAAATTTTAAAAGCGTTGAGAATTAGAAGCCGTAAATATAATCCTGTTGGAATGGTGTAATTAACTAAAGGGACGATGTACATTGAAGCTACGAGGACAGTAACCTTCAGGTAAATTATACTATTTTGTTTGACATTTTGGTGTGTGTTGAATAACTTTATTATACTATTTTGTTTGACATTTTTGTGTGTGTTGAATTACGTTATAATTGATTTACTTTAAATGGACATTAGTGAAATTGTACTAACCATAAAATTTTAATGTTAAGATGAAATTTGCTTGTTTAAGTAGAAAGGGGTATTTAGTATTGATGTTCTGGATTATGATGAAATTTTAGGTATGTCTTTGAGCTCAATTAGATGAACCTGGTTAATTAACGTAAAGGGGTGGTAGATGCTCCCTTTTTACTCTGCATATATTGTTATAGTAATTAGTAGGCATCCTACAAGGACTTTAATTCTGGATGCACATTAAAATGATAAGAAAATTAATCTTGAAATTCTTTTTAAAACTGAAATTTATGCTGAGTTTTAATTTGGAAATTTTAATGTATTGTGAATATTGATGTAAATAGAGTTAACATTGATGTTTGTGGTAGGAATGTGTTTGTTTTTTTTATGATTGAGGATGTAAGTTATCTAGAGGAGCAGCCGAGGCGATTAACAGAAGAAAGTCAACAGACCAGGTAATAGAATGAGGTTTCACAGCAATATATATATATATATATATATATATATATATATGGAAAAGCGAGAAAGAAAACGAAAACGAGAGAAAAAATTAAATGCTAAAAAAGTGTTAAAGGAAAATCACAAGTTAAAAGGAAGCGTCAAGAATATTGCCCTAGTATCAGGATATAACGGAATTCAATGTGAGACTAGTAAATGTTTTTTCATGAAGACTGCTTACTTAAGAAGCACCATCAATTTATGGTTGATAAAGATGATATAGATGAGATTTTTCTTTCTCACATTTGTTACAAAGAAGAATCCACCAATAGTGATGCTTCTACAAAATCTAAAAACAGATTACATTTTGATTCGGAAGGTGAAGTTAATGAACTCTATTATGATTACACGGGTTTCATAAAAGAAAATAAGTGAATATGTGTTACCTATACAGAAAAACCTCGATAATTCTTTATGTAACCCGTGTTATGAAAAAATAGAAATTGCAAGGTACCTAGCTAGGTACCGACCTACACCTACAACTGGCTTTTTAGTGGCTGTCCAATAACTCTCATATGTATGTCCAAACACTGTCAAAATCGTTCCATTACCATATTTTTCGAAAAAATCTATAGGTCTATAGAGTATTAATTAATTAAACTTCCAGCGGAAAAAGTGTATCTAAAATAATGGTTAATAACCAATTTACAGATATTTTAAGCAAAACAAAATTTTAATTGTCCAATAAGTGTATTCTCTACCCTATCATTTTTTTCAATAACTTTTCTGCATCTGTCTCCTTGGCATGCTTTTGGTCTAACTATTGCGTATCTTGCATTTCTTTAGTAGTTTCTATAACTATCTACTGCATCACAAAAATAGTCAAGTAAGTGTTACAAAAAGAAAAGGTAACAGCTAGAATTGTATTAATGGCGTTCATGTTTTACAGATCCTTTTGAATTATTTCATAAATTTCAATATCTTAGTTCAAAGATTTAACTTAAGTCGGTGCAATTGAGTATAATTCGAAGATCTAGAAATCGCGTTGCCCGTGAATGCAAATATTAGCCGCAGTTTTTATGAAAAAGTAAATTTTTATAATTTTTATTGATTAGCACGCAAAATTTACTCAGGAAGTAAATTACATTAAATAGTGCAGTGTGTGTGTGTGTGTGCGGGCGTGCGTGCGTGTGTGTGTCCGCGCGTGTGTGTGCGTGTGTGTGTGCGTGCGTGTGTGTGCGCGAGTGTGTGCGCGTGTGTACATTATAGCTTTTCCAATATAGTTGTTACTTTAAAATAAACTCAGACAAAAGCTTCTAATGTTTGACACGTAACTTCGAAAAATCATAAATATAAAGTCCTAGTTATATTTGCACCCAACATCACCTGATTTATACTCCTAATACTTAGTACATTATCCCTTACAACCCCTTCATTATATATAGATAATTGACGAAATCAATAACACTCCTTAAACTTGAAAATGAAAATTAATCTGATCTTGTACATGGGCGAAGTTACACACAGCTATGATGATTACAATAGCCAGATATGTTTTTGGATAAATATTCTTTGCTGAAAACTTTTTTTTCATTTTGCTTACGCTTTATACTGTAAAGAAAACAGATCTAACATTGCAAATAGATACGGCTCGGCGATCTTAAATGATGGCTATTATGGGACCTACACAAATAAGGCCGTACCACTGATCTGGAAATGGTTTAACAGGTTAAGTAAAACGCTTCAAAATTTAATCATATGTGTCGGTACAGGATTAATCAGCAGTAGAGGAGCAGTAACAGGATGTACATCATTCAAGAAAATAACACAAAAAAGTTTGTGTGCTTGCATCCAGTAAGAACGCACCACCTTGTGCATTGAAACTTATCGTTACCCGCTCCATGTTCCAGGAACAGTGAAACGTTATTGTTGGCCCACGCCTTGGACGTTGGTGAAACAGTTCTCTAACTTAGTTCTTATAATGTTAGATTTAGAACCTACCTGGGGCAACATATTTTTAACAAAAGTCTCGCAGAAGATGTAGTTTTATCCGTATTAGCACAACTGACTTTTGTAGACTTCCGCACTAACTCTGAACTCTATCTTCAGCGGTTTAGTAAGACTATCAAGGGGGGGGTCTTTAATAAAAACGGACTAATAGGGCGCCACTGTACTTAGGTAAGATGTAAGAACAAGAACTATCGCTAAGAAAAATACAGAAACCTCAACGAAAACATTTTCTTATTAGAACACTAAATTTTGTATTCTTAGATGGTATAACATTTGTCCTGAAATAAAATAAAGCACATAAATATACAATAGAGACAGAAATTTACGTCTTAAAGCAATAAAATCAATAAATCAAACAAACTTCTTGCACTTGTTAAGTTTTGCTTTAGTGTAATGGGGCATGGGTACTCTACTTATTTAATTTAAGGACTTTTGGTCCATATATAATTTATGGAATCCAAAAATAAGTATGGGGGAAGAAAAAGCATAATTTCTAAAGTACTTCTTTAGGTGTGTTTAAAGATTTCTAAACTTATAAAAAAATTAGAGTTTTAAATATCAACATATATTAACTGAACAACAAGTTTGATTTAAGCTGACAGGTATTTACAATAATTTGGCGAGTGCTTCATTAACTCTATGAACGTATTTTAAAAATCTTGGTTATATCAAAGCCTCTAAATTAAATATGCATTATAAATATCATTAACAAAATTCTTTACTTTTCGTCATCTCTTCAGCACTGACTAAACGACGTACATCTTTACAAAATTAGTTTTGTCATAAGATCTTTTAATTAGTAAATTTAATCTTTGTTAAATATGCATCCTATATAAGCAAGCTCTCAACTATATGATTCATAATCTAGTTCACGAATAGTTTATTTAGATAAATAGGTTTATAAAACATAATATTAATTTAGAGCAAAAATTGAAATCTAAATTCATTTGTTTAATGTAATCTTCAAGATATTAGTTTCCATCAGTTCAAACTACCAAGGTTAAGTTTAAACACGACATTGTACGTCTTATAGATGCTTTTCAAAATAAAATATAACAACTTACCGACCTTGAACGTAAAGATCAAATTGCTACGAACCATTAGGCGGATAAATTCTAACCATATGAGACCTTCACTGTTGAACGAATACAACAAAAACTTGTTGACTACAATGATGTGCTTACGCCTCGTAAATTAAATCCACAAGAATAAAGCTTGGAAATCATGTAGGTTTCCCATGCGTATACATTTTATACGTGATGAATTAACGGTTTCGTACGGCTACTATGAAAATAAATCTTCAGTGTTGCGATTTTCACATAGTATCAGATGTCGAGCATTTATGTTTGCAAAACCACTATTTAAAATATAACGTCAATGTTATAGATGTCCATATTTATACATCTTACATATCACAAATAAGCTGCTTCGTATTACTTTTAATTAAAATCCAACGTGAGTATTGCGCTAAAGAAAATCACATAAAAGTTAGTTGGAATTATTTAAAATAAAAATTACAAACCAATAATGAACCTCCAAACTACTGATAGATGTAATACTCGAAATGAATAGCAACTCGCAAGTCGCCCTTTCTTATTGATTTCTCCATCTAGTTGATAGGAAGATAAAAGGTCGACTTACTCGTTCGACAATAGCTGAGACCTCAACACTTTAGTATTGAAAACAGAACAGATGCGCATAATCATACTATTTAATATTACCTTAAAGATAGTTTATGGAAATCTTAAATAGCACGTTCGAGCTTTATCATGATTTTTTTAAAATACAGACGGAGTATTTACAACTATGCATTTAATTTATTAAATAATTAGAATAAAAACGACAATAACTAGGGTGCTTCGAAACTTATGACAACTATTAATTAAGCATGGGTTCTAGAATACGATTCATATTGAATTATAAAAGTAAATTTGAAATTTTTGGTAACACAATACACAACTTTTATACGTTATTGCAAAAGAGGAAAAGCGAATTGTTACAGCATAACTCACGTTTAGTCACTGTAGAAAGATATCTAAGTATCGTACTTTGCGGGAAATTTAGTAAATTGGTGAAATTGATCGATTTGATGACTATGTAGTAAGTACATTGGATTTAAGCTTTCATTTTTAGATATATTTTCCAATAATTTTGTCACTGCCATGCTGGTTTTACCGTTAAGCTCTCAGACTACTGCAAATAATATAGTATAAGTATTGAAAAAAATTGGTCATTATTATCTTAGAGCTGACATCCAAATGGGTGTCTAGATGTTTGGTTAGATTAATGGTCATGGATGAAAGATGTAGATAAAATAAATACTGAATTTCTAAAATGCCTAGAACAAAAGATGCGGTCAGTTTAAATGTGTGGAAAATATCAGAACACCCTGCATTGGCAATGCATTGATTGAAAAATAATGTTCATTCAATTGTAATAAAAACTTTCCCTTGGATAATCTTCTGGGTCTTGTAGCCATTTTCGTTTTCCTAAACTGAGTAAGCATGCATAACTTTCAGAATTCTAAAAATAAAGCGCTAGAGAATATTTATTTATATTTTCAAATAACAGAATTAAAACATCTGTTATCTTTGCCTTTGGCTTTACGCCGTAAGACAAGAGATACAATTTTTGATACAAACTAAAAAAAAATTTAAAAAATTTAGGTTGTGTTCTTAACGAGGCATGTAAAAGTTATTGACAACACTTTTCACGACACTTAAGCAAGTGCTTTGAAGCACATATGCTAAAGTAGTTCTCTTTTTGCTAATTTCTTTAGAACTTTAGAATAACAGCTTTAAAGACTTCAGGATCAATACTTTCAATTTAAACTCCCAAACATTTCTTTATCTAATAATTTATAATAAATACAGTTTTCACTAATTAATACAAGAACGGAGATCATATTGTAACAATAATTAATAAATATAAGAAACATTCTGAAGAGGAAACTTGTTCGGTTTGTACAAACGCGGCCTCATAGCTGTTTAGCGATAAGGAAAGATGATTGACAGATATCGCAATACAATATGGTTGTTTTCGAAAGGTTTGATCACGCAGATTCTATATATTTCTTTTTTCTTTTCGAATAAAGGATTATTGTATATAGATGTAAACCCCGTTGCGACGCTTTGGTATCAGTTTTTAGTTTAAGTTCAGTCCTAATAAACGTTTGAAGTACATAAATTAATGTAAAGATAAATTCGCTAATGTGTTAATAATGTGTAAGGTAAATAAGTTACCAGTGCATTTAATGCTATAATAGTTTTAAATTTATCCCATTTAAAAATTTAAATTAGTGCCTACGAACAGTAATTAAACTAGTACTAATGTAAATAAAACTGTAAATATTTGTGATTGTGGAGAATAATTATTAAACTTGTATTTATTGAGGTTAAAGGCTAAAGGACTGGTGCCAAAGTGTGGAATGGTAGTGTAAAAAGATTTCAACAATTTTCTTTCGCGTACCTATCACTCGTAGTAAACAGCAGATAATGGAAAGTGAGAGTGCTTCTATTTTGAAGGACTTGTGTACATGTGTAAAAGAAGACGCAGAGGGACAAGACCAAAACTCTATGTATCTGGCAATGAAATTAAATTAAAATACTGAAAAATTAGATCAGAACACCAAAGCTGTTGAACAATTGAATGAAGAGCTTATACAGAAAACTACAAAAATCGCAAATAAACTAGATCAAAACGTAAAAACCGTTAAGCAAAAAGTTTAATGGAATTACAACAAATTAAGAGAAGCTTACACAAAAACTACAAAATTTGATCAAAAGCCGAAACCCAAATTTTCAGGCGGCTTACTGACATCAAAAGCGAAATTAGTGCTATGCGAGTGTTTAATTCATCGCATTTAGAAAACTAAATTAATGCCTCCACAAGTTACGTTTCGGGCCTTGCGAGCGGTCTTTTTAAAAACTTCTTCCAAAAACTTCGTAACAAAATTTATTTATTAAACAGATATTAATGTGGAATTTAGACAACTTGTATAAATTAAACCAAGTGGGAAAATAATTAATAATTGGGGTGAGTAGCCTAAGCAAACGGCAATGTTAAAGCTGAAATACTCACGACTGACTGATGGTCTTGGGGCTCCCGGGGTATTTATATTGTTCCTGCCCCTCACATGTCTGTGATGGTTTCCGGTAATAAGTTGAATCAAAATCGCGTTATAAATTTGCACGCTTTGTTTTAACTTGAGATGGGTTAATTTAATAATAGGTTGCAAAAATGTTTCTACAATTATACACTAGGTGTTTGATTATAGACTTTGATGAAGGATAAACTTTAAATAATTTGTTTCTATAAGCTTGCGATGATAAAATGGTAAAATTAATTGCGTTCTATTTTTGTTTCAGACTTGCTAAATTGAATTCGTTTTGTTTCGTATTTTAATAATTCGTAATAATTGTACTAATAATTGCGTCTTTGTAGTTCTGGTGTTTAGAATTAATTCTCTTGCTTTAAAAATATTTTCTCCTATTTGAAAATAATTTATCTTAATAGATAACTATATTATTTTCATTAAATGGCATACATTGCAATAATTAAAAGAAAAATCTGTACATTCATAAAATAATAAAAACAAATTTTCTTTACTAGCTAATATCAATAAATTTGTAAAAAGAATAATTGGTTTAGGAAAATGAACTTACATAATTTTCATTGTTTATTTCTTTTGTTTCCTGGCTGTGGACTCGGTCGATTTTTGAACTTCGTCCACGTTTTGTTTCATTGGGCTCGGTTGATTCTTGTACCTTGTCCAAATTTATTTGGTTGGGTTCGGTCGATGCTTCTACCTCGTCCAAGTATATTTAGGTTCTTCCAGAATTGGAAATTGTAATTCTTGGTCACCAGTTCTACGATTTTTGAATTCGTAGTGCCTTTCAGGATCCTACCGGCAGCACCAGTTACGTATCGGGCCTTGGGAGCGATTTTTTTAAAAACTTCTTCCAAAAACTTTGTAACAAAATTTATTTATCAAACAGATATTAATGTGGAATTTTGACAACTTGTGTAAATTAAACTAAGTCGAAAAATAATTAATTATTGACTTAATACTGGTGTGAGTAGTCTAAATAAACGGCAATGTTAAAGCTGAAATACTCTAGACTGACTTATGGTCTTAGGACTCTCGGGGTATTTATGTTGTCCCTGCCCCTCACATGTCTGTGGGAACTTGCAGAGCTTATGTCTGCTTATTTCTTAATTCTATTCATTATACAATGTGACAATCTTAATTTCTAAGTAACCGCGGTTTCCTAACCGTCTGTGACCGGCATCAGCAGTATCACTTACTGTCTGGAATACAATGTATTGCATCTTTTCTCACAACTTGTTTGCGAACTGTTAATAACCTTTCTGTTATATCCTTGAAATACAAAGTTGCATATACTTAAGTTTTTTTAAAATTCCTATTAAATTCTATTTTATTATACATTTATAGATTGGGGGATACATAACTCACGTAGTGATTAAAGTAGTGCTATTGCAAATACGGTTGTAAATATTTGTGATTGCAAATAATTATTAGATGTGCTTTTATTGGAATTAAAGTCCAAAGGACAAATAGTGAAATCGTTACAACGCCTTCAAAAATCAGTCTCTTAATTTTATAAAGAGTTACAGTATAGAAACATCAACATGGAGTTGCCTACATTACTCAGAGAAGATACAAATGCTTAAAAATGGAGCAAAACTTATTTTTACAATGACTACTTACATTGCCACATAATAGATATTTGTAAATAGAAACTGTTACAAGGCCCACGACTATGCAGAGAATTTTTAAAATAAGAAACTTAGTTATGTCACTACCGCAAGCACCCTTTTTGTTTTGACGATTGCGAGTAAGATAACTTTCGAATGGCGGATTTCGATACAATCAATTACGTGTTAAGGTTGAAACTAGGAACGCTTTGACTTTTATGAATCCTTAAAAAAATCTACAAATATGAAACAATCTCGAAACACGTTTGGGTCTACCGGGCAAAATCTTATGGTTACGAGCTCACCATTACTTTACATCGCAATATAGTTTTCCTTGTTAAGCACTGTCTACTCCATCTTTAACACAGTGTTACCTTCATTTTCGAAAATAATTGGTTAGTTTATGTACAATAATTTTTAACTCAAATCCCTTTGGCGTTTAACACGAAAATTAATTCCGTAAATTAAAAGAATCCTTTTACGGGTTTAAAATTGTATTGTAATTAATAATAAATATCTTATATATTTTACTTCATAAATCTTTCTGCTCATTAAAAATAAATATCCTTTCTAAGAATTCCTTAACGTGGAATTTACGCCATAATTAGATAGGCGAAAACGTCCTTTCAAGTATCCGATAATTAATGTTTTTCATGTGAAAGAATTCATCGAATAAAAGCTGCATATTATTTCAAGCCATTTCGAATGGACCTGCATCTTGCCGAAGTTCTAGAATACTAGAACAGGAAAAATCGCTTGTGTGTTCTAATAAGCTAAAGAGCCAAACTACAGGTCCAACCAAAGTAGTAGGGTCGTTAGTGAGGAACCAGACGAAGATAGGTCCCCGAAAGAGGGCAGCTGCTCTTTCGGTACTTAGATTGGCAGAGACCATAGAGGTCGGTATGGCAGTCTAAGACACATTACCGCGATGTGGAAAGCAACGGAAAACCACCACATTACCTACCAAGTACACAGCGTACCTAAATTATAATAAAATGATGGCATTTTCTGGGGTAAAAGATTCCGGAGTTAAAATAGTCTCCCATTCGGAACTCCGGTAGGGGACTACTTCGAAGGATGTGACAGGAAAGTTAAGAATAAGAGTCGGGAACATTTTGCGAGTCGGAGCGTGAAATGTTAGGACTATGAAGCAAGTGGGTAAGTTACAGAACCTAAAAATCGAAAAGAACAGGTTATCACTAGACATAGTAGGGATCAGCGAAGTTCGGAGATCAGAGGTGGGGGATTTTTGGAGTGGAGACTTCAGGGTAATTCATACAGGAGCAGAGGGGGAAAAATTGGGTGTGGGTATAGTTATGCGGAAAAAGATAGGATACTGTGTAGAAAATTACTTACAAAAGAATGAAAGAGTACTCATGGTTAGATTAGAATCTAAACCGGTAAACACACTAATAATACAAGTATACATGCCCATCTCTAGCTACAGTGACGAAAAGGTAGAAGCGATCTACAAAGACATCGAAGACATAATAAGACACGTAAAAGGACATGAAAATATAATAATTACGGGGGATTTTAATGCAGTGAAAGGTGAGGGTAGGGAATGAGCGATAGTAGGTTTATTTGGTTTAGGCTCGAGAAACGACAGAGGAAATAGGCTGGTAGAATTTTGCGACAAGAACAATTTAATCATTACAAACACATTATTTCAACATCATGCTAGAAGACGATATACGTGAAAGATGCCAGGAGATATAGGAAGATAAAAAATAGATTACATTCTTGTAATCAAATTAAAAATCAAAATCAATTAAAAAACTGTATAAGCTACCCAGAAGCAGATACAGACACTGACCACAACATCGTAATTATGAAGGCCGCACTTAAACTTAAAAATTTGAAAAATAGAAACGGAAAAAGGCACTTGAACATACAGAAACTAAAAGAGAAAGATATTCAAGATGGGTTCGAAAAAAGGTCAAATGAATTGCTCAAAGATATCGGGAAAATATCTGATACTAAGGAAGTAGAAGCAGAATGGAATAACGTTAAATCCAGCCTAGAAATGGCGGCCAGAGATATTCTGGGGTATACACAAAAAGAAAATAAGAAACCATGGATAACAAAGAATATCCTGAATTTAATAGAAGAAAGACGAAAATACAAAAATAAATCAGACGAAACAGGAAAACAGATATACAAAGCCATAAACTGGGAAATTATTCGCAAATGCAAGAAAGCTGGAGAACAATGGATTGCCTAAAAGTGCAAAGAGGTACAAACTAAGATGGAAGTATGAAAGTCAGAAGAAAGCACACAAACTAATTAGAATCAATTTTAGGCATATAAAACCGTATAGCAAAAATATAAGGGACGCGGGAGGAAATGTCATTATAGAAAATGTAGAGAAAGTGGGTAGATGGCAAGAATATATAGGGAATTTATAGGCACGAAAAGAACTAACTGCATTAGAACAGGAATCAGACTTTGAAAATGATGACTTGGGATATCCTATACTTAGAGATGAATTTGAATTAGCATTAAAGGGTCTGAAAAATGGTAAGGCGCCGGGTACAGATAAGGTGCAAGCAGAAACTCTAAAAGCCGCTGGTCAAGCAGTAACTGAACGTCTCTTCCAACTTGTAAGCTATATGTATGAAACAGGCGGGATACCCAAAGATTTCAAACGTAACATCATAGTAACTATACCAAAAAAGAAAGGCGCAGATAGATGTGAAAATTTTCGAACAATAAGTTTGACAGCACACGTGTCAAAAATATTAACTAGAATTGTACAAAGACGAATGGAAAAACGAGCTAAAGAAATACTAGGAGAAGACCAATTTGGGTTTAGGCGAAACAGAGGAACACGGGAGGCTATCTTAGCTCTGAGGGTGATAATGGAGAAAACAATAGAAAAAGGGGAAAGCGTGTATATAGGGTTTGTAGATCTGGAAAAAGCATTTGACATTGTAAAATGGAAAAAAATGTTTGAAATACTCAAAAAATTGGAATGATCTATAGCGATAGACAGATAGTACATAGCTTATACAAAGAGCAAACAGTAGTAATAGAATTAGAGCAGGAACGTAGAGAAGTAAACATCAGGAAAGGAGTGAGACAGGGTTGTTCCTTAACCTTATTAATTTCTAACTTGTACATTGAAGAGGCAATAAATACTGTCAAATGCAGGAAGACGTTTGGAATTACTATGCAAGGGCAAAAAATTGATATGCTTAGATTTGCAGATGATATAGCGGTATTAGTATCTAACAAGAAAGAGTTAGAAGCTGCTTTCAATGAAATGAAAACGGTTCTAACAGAGAGATACGGTAGAAAATTAACAAAAGTACTAGTATGCAAAGGAGGGAAAAATAAATCAAAAACAAGAATACAAATATGTAACACGAACTTACAAGATGTTAAGGATTTCTGCTACCTAGGAAGCCAAATAACGCAAGTTGGGAAAAGCACAAAAGATATAAAACAAAGATTAGCACAAGGTCGTGCTACATTTAACAAGAAAAAGTAACTACTGTGTTCATAGACAACAAACACTGAAACAACTAAAGGATTGCTTAAAACATATGTATGGGGCACAGCACTGTACGGCTGTGAAGCCTGGACAGTAGGAGAAGCAGACAAGAAAAAGGTAGAAGTCTTTGAAATGTGGTGCCATAGACGAATGATGAAGATATGGACAGACAAAGTTAAGAACAAAGAGGTACTAAAAATGGTAGGCGAAGAAAGAAATATGTGGAAAACGGTAATAATAGAAATGATAGGATGATAGGCCACATACTACGGCATGAGGAAATAGTGCGAAATATACTAGAAGCAGAGATAGGAAAAAAGAGAAGAAGAGGTAAACCTAGGTTACACTACTGCACACAGTGAAAGATGTAGGCTGTAGGACTTTCAGGGAAATGTGTAGGCTAGCTCAGAATAGAAATCAACGAAGGTACTCATCCAACCAGTCCCAAGATGTACAAATTAATGATGAAGAAAGTAACTGCACTTATACATGATATTTAGTATAAGCTACAAGCATCGGATGGGCAATATTCTCGAATAATGGTAATTGCGTGAAAGCATTTACTGGAAACTATTATTTCGGCAAATGTCTAAGTGTTGGGAGATCTTGGCAGCCACAGGTTGCTTAACCCCCTTCAATAAATATCAGTGAAATAGGGCATAATATTAGAAAACAATAGAAGGGGAGCCGAGCTGTATTGCTGTGTGAGAATTTCAGGGAATGTAGTTTAGTTTAGAAAATAAATAAGTGCAGGTACATGTCCAACCAGTTTTGAGACGAAAAACCCAATAACGAAAAAATAAGCGCAGATAAATCTGATAATTATTATAAACAACTACAGGTGTTGGTTGTGAAATATCTGCAACTAATGTTGACTGTGCGAAAAGATATATTGGAAAAAATATTAAATCAGTAAATGTTCAAGTGCTGAGTGAACTTGGCAGCCAAAGGCTGCTTACCCCCCTTTGCAACCACTGAATGTCGGAGAAATAGGGTATATAATTGTAAAACAACAGAAGAGGACCGAACTGCATCTAACAAGAAAGAACGGCGCCTATGATAAAAGACAACAAACATAGAACAAAAACGAAATACGGGCAGTCTGAAAAACAGACAGAAGAACAGTAGCAGCCTTTGAAATGCCGTGCTTCAGATGTATGAGGATGGACTGACAAAGGTAATAACAAATAGGTTATAGAAACAGTATGAGAAATAGAAGGGCGAAATACGTTATAAGGCATTTTTGAGGAATAGTATGGGATATATGACAAGCAGAGATAAAAAAAAGAGGTGGTTGTAGACCTAGATCAGATAGTGATACATGCAGACTGTGCAAATTTCTGGGAAATTTGTAGGTTAGTTCAGAATAGGAAACAATGATGGTACGCGTCTAACCAGTTTCAGGACTGAAGACCCAATGATGATGATGATTATTTCAATAAACTCGGGTTTTCCTGTTTTATTCCTTAACAACAAGATTACATTGAGCTCTGTGCTTTAGCTAAACAAATTTAATATTCACTTTCTGTTCGAATAGCAACACGAAAACATCCGTCCTGTTTTGCTTCGTTCCGTTTTTCGTTATGCGAATTTTGTGCACGCAATGCGGCTTGGTAGGTATTTATGGTTTTTTAAAACGGTACTTTTCGACTTCAATAAATTAATTTATTGTTCGTAATTATTCTAGCTTCCTGCGGGGGACACGCTAATCTCTTGAATTGCCGCTTCTTGTTGTAATGGGAGACCAAATGCGTTTTTCCTGGGCGTAGACCCACTTACTCGTTGACGTAGACCAGCTACTGACTCAACCCCGACGTCAGCAACTCGAGGGTGAGATTTTTTTGTTTTCTCTACTTACTTTGGAACCAGATCGCCTGGAATTTTACCGTTCAAGTATCGTGCATTTTCAAATTTAACTAATCTACACGAAAGTAATTGCCCTATTTTGGTAGTTATTGCCATTATAATTGTAACTATATGTTAAGTTTATATTTACGATGATCTAGAGCTGTAGTTTTTAGGGTTGCGTTTGATTCTTTTTTACTAAATATGTCGAGGGGTAATTACCTAAAAACTATAGCTCGCTATTTTTATGAGTAATTCTTTTTTTGGCTGTTTGGGGGTTTTTCATGATGTATATGTAAATTGGGGGCATTGATTTTTTTGTTGGGTTTGGGAATACTGTGTTCTGTAAATATTTTGTTTAATTATAAGATCTCTTTTTTTCCTTTGTATATTTTGTTCTGAGTGTGAATGAGTGAGTGTATATAAATTTCTTTTTATTTATTTCAAGTTTCTCTTTAATTTGTCTATAGGTATAAAACCCCGCCCACTCACCGATTGAGCCCGGCCTTACTTTTTCTTTTGCTTTGGTTTTTTTGTAGGCTACGTCAATGTACGCAGCAATCGCGTGCTATTTTGGAAATAGTTTAAACAAGAAGGGTTTTTATTGAATACTGGGAGGACAAAATAATTTTTTTACGCGTTTAAATCAAACAAAAAATCTGTCATTTTGTAGAAAAATAACAATACAGTGATGACGTACTTCTAAAGTAATAGCTAAAGACTATCTTGAAAAAATACCTCCACAGCAATTATAACAGCCTAGATAAAATTTAAATATTCCAGCTATCTACAGAGGCATGTTTAAAAATACTATAATTTGTTATTTTGCTTGCGCCTATGTGAGTGACTGCGTATTGATTTCTATAGAGCTGGATATTTAGATGCAAATTTATGAAAGTCCAATATTTCATGTCTACTGCGTTGCTAACTATTACAACAAGGAACATAATTCCATAGCTACAAAAGCCTTTAACTCTTTTCTAAAAGATTCATGCTTACACACTTTCGAATACACATCTATTCGCAATTCAAAACCTGAGTTCAAATGTCATCACGGTAGTTTTACAAATTATTTCTCGTGGAAGCTTAAACCACCTTTCAATTAATGATTTGTTTTTAAGTTGTTTAAAATCTGCCAATTTATTTTGCATTTAGGAGTTCTGCATTAGAATATCCCCTGGGTAATCAATATGCATCAAACAGAACCCGTTTAACTTAAAATGCGGAGAAACTTGTTTAATCGGTAATTTATATTGGGATGTTTGTATTCATATAGAAATTTACTTAAAATTGTTTTCATGAAAATACAGAAATTGAAGTAAATATTTAACATATACCTGCAGCAACGTAAATGATTTTTATTTCGTGTGATTACAAAGTTTGTAGCAATAGGAAATATATATTCGTAAAGTATTTATCTTAAAGTTTAAGCTATTGCTGTTTTATGCCGACATATACTTTAATGCATGGGTCGGAAACCCATGGCACGTGTGACATGCTTGGCATGCGGCGTAATTCTCGATGGCACTCTACAGTGTAGAATTACTGAGTAGGTTTACGTCCAAGAAAATGTATAATTATTTATCTTAGGTTTGGAATTAACAATGGCATGCTTTCTACAATATGACAAATTGACCGGGGTTTGCAATTTGTGTTTTGCGTTAACAAGAATTTTTGACAAAATTCCTGCGTCGTCCGCGTGCACGGAGATTATAATTTTAATCCTATTAGAAACAAGCGTGCACTGGTTCCTCTTCATGTCCTGTCTATACCTTTGCCATTTCGTCTGTTGTCACATGGCGCCTTTTATCCTTTCATTCGATTCGCAAGGCTACATATTCTAGTTGAAACTTGTATTTGGTTTAATGCAAGTCGTGAGCCTGGCTACCCTATGATTTAGTTATTTTCTGTGAAAACATGTGATTTATTTAATAATTTCGACAGCTCACCCATATTCAATCAGATGGCCAATAAAAACAGATAATTGATGTTCGCGAGTTTTAAGACCTTTTGGACGAATAAATATGGATCCGTACAACAAAAGGTATATCCTCAAAGTGTGTCATGTCGCGAAAGCGTTAAGTGTGCAAAGACATTTTCAAACTAAGGATGAGCCCATATTTAATGTGAAGCTATGGAAAAGAACTATTTCTGGATATAAGAAACAAGTTGCATTTTTTGGTCAACTAATTTGAACCACACCTAAAGCTACTGAACAGTTCTACAATATTTTCATTGCATTGCTACCAAAGGCAAACCTTTTGCAGATGGCGAATACATAGAAGATGCATTTTCAAAAAGCGATTTACTAAATCAACAAAAATTATTATCTCTAGTTCGAGAAATACTGACTTCAGCGCGAACAATTGAAAGACGAATAACTGAAATGGCAGAAAATATATCAAGAAAACAATATTTTGGATTAAAGAAAACTGTTGCTTTTAGCGTCGCTGTTTAGGAGAGGACCGATATAAATGATGTTATGCGACTTGCAATAACTGCACAGCGATACAGATCGAGTTTTAGAAGAACTATGCAGTTCGATTCTTCTATCTGGGACATGTACGGGACAAGATATTTTTTTTTATTTAAAAATTATTTTGAAAGCAAAAACAATAACATAAACAAAATATTTTGCGTAATCACAGTTGGCGTTCCTGTAATGATTGGCATGGAAAGAGAATGTGTCAAACTTCTTAAAAATCATATTGGACATAAAGTGTTGAATTTCCACTGCATAATACACCAAGAGAGTTTAATTACTAAAATTTCGTCAGAGCGCTTAATATCTGTAATGAATACAGTAGTTGCAGTAGTTAATTTCATAGTGTCTCGTTCTTCATTGACTCATAGGCAGTTTAAATCTCTATTCGCAGAATTGAAAAGTGAATATGTGATCCCTCCTTACACAAGCCCTGCTCGTTGGCTTAGTCGAGGTAATGTCTTGAATAAGTTTGTGTCATGCCTGGAACACATAAAAGTTTTCCTTAATAAGATGGAACAACATTTACCAAAATTGAATGATTAAGAATTTTTGTGTAAGTTGTGTTTCTGACTGGTATAACTAAATACCTAACTGAATTAAACTTAAAACTGTCACAGGAATTTTAATAAAGTCCACAATGGGGTTCCTTGGGATACGATGACAAAAATATGCTCCGGTTTGCTCAGACCATAGATAAACACCCACCCACAATAGATGGGCAACGGCCTAATACTAACTTCTTTTAAGTTCAGCGCGACCTCTGGCGGGCGTAGTCTAAACAACTATTATGGCGGTAATATTTAAATTAAGCAACTTCTACCATTATATACTTTTTCTTGAAATAAAGAACCACGTGCAAAGAAAATATCATTTATCAGACGTTTTCAGAAATGAAAACGTTCGATAAATACTATTTTCTCAACAAAAAGAAACTATGAACATGAATAATGCTCAGGCTTCAATATTTTGGGTAAAATTATATACAATAAAAGCTACAAATTCGTTCTGTTAAACTGAAATTTTAATTTGAAAGTTTGTCTGTAATTTTATAACAACATTTCAAGTCCTTTTTACTTAATTTTATTCAGTAACATCAGTACAATATCGCGCAATACACAGAAGTTGTATAGGAATTTTACAATTATATTTAATTATTTCACAAAACTTACGATGTCATCGGTAGGAAACCGGTGCATTTTTGTTTCAGAGTTTTTTACAACACAAAAGCACACAGCACAAGAAAACCATTGTTCCTATAGATTAATCTAAACTGCACTGGAGTTATCCTTCTTAAATACAAAAATTAAGTCAATAAACGCCAAACACAATAAATTAATCTGCAAATAAAAACACTAAATATTCCGAATGAATGTTCAACAAATAACAATAATTAAACAATACCCACAAATGTCATCATTGACAAAAGTTTTATCTTAGAAATGTGATCTAACGTCCGACAGTTTTCTGCATTACAAATTACACGTACCATCTCGCGGGCGTAGTATGAACTAAATTAGTGCTAAAATCGCGGCCATAAATGTTACCCATCTAATGTATGGTTTTATCTATGGCTCAGACTAAGACTCAATCGCAAAGTAGGATTAGGCAACCCGTCAAACATATAAGCGCCATAAGTAGTAGGAAACCAGGGCTTCTGTGACCTCATTTGCTCCAGATTCCTCATTTGCTCCCTCATCTGGACCAAATTTACATGTAAATTCCCATAAGGAGCAAATGAGGAGATGGATCTCATCCTTGCTCCCTCTTTGTGGATCTCCTTGTGCGATTTTTGTAACCCAACCATCCCTACCCTAAAAAATCGGTAACCTAACCCCTAAAATTTTCGAGATTCCTGTCGGTGCCTATAGACACCGCACCCACGAAATAAATCTATATTGTTTGGTATCAATTAATATTAGATTTATCTCAGCTACCCGAATCTATAGGAATTTTTTTAGATTGCATCATCCCCCTTTGTGTAATTCTTGCAGCTTGTGACAATCTTTTAATCGCAGCTCTCCCACTATATCCTGCATACGTATCTTACTAGCTTGATTGACTTCTTCTTGTCGGTATTGGAAGGAATCCTTATTCTCCCACTCACTGTTGCGTAG
The DNA here is from genome assembly GCA_036346225.1 of Platerodrilus igneus. NCBI lineage: Eukaryota > Metazoa > Arthropoda > Insecta > Coleoptera > Lycidae > Platerodrilus > Platerodrilus igneus. The sequence goes on along the minus strand of JARFIW010001135.1, from coordinate 1,579,573 downwards.
TTGCATGTCCACCACTTTTGGGAACATATGGTTGTTATAGGTTGTAAGACCCTCGGTTTTAAATGATCCAAAAGATTTTTTACTAGGTAAATATACAATGTTTAGCGGAATCCCTTTGCGTGTGGTGTACGCCAAGGTTACGAAACCCGCATTCCTTAGTTCGTCTATGTTATCTGCCATTTCCAAAAATACGTTTTTAGAATAACCTTTTAAAAAGTATACGGATTTAGTACCAACATTTTCCGCAAGGACGCCTACATAACTAAAAGAGTCTTTTTTACTAACCACAAATGCATACAGCTTGTAGAGACCGGATGTATTTAAGTCAGTCCATCGGCACATAAAATAATCTTTTAATTCTTCGCCTTTTTGTATCCATTTCCTCTAATTCCTGTTATCTTTTCCTCCACTTTCAGCGTATGGCGTGCATAATGGGGCAATTTCCTTTAGCGTAAATGGATAGAGTTTACTGCCAATATTTAAGCGTTGTCGTATAACCTCTGGACGAATGTTAAGCGTATCTATCAACCCCAATTCCAAAATGATTATTTCTTTTGGAATTGTAGAATATGGTGTTGCAGATTGTGTAAAATATGTACTACCTGCTTTAATGTAGCACCTATGTAAGATTTTTATTTTATCTTGGCTGTCTTCCTGCTCTACTATCTCCAAATAATTTACAGATAAATAGTTAAAACTAAAAGCCGAAATTACATACTTTATCAAGTTTTTCCTTTCCTCTAGTTTTTCACACAACTTAGTTTGTAAGCCCGTCAATTTCTTTGTATTGCTATTCCCCCAATACACGCACTGTAATAGGTAATTATACACTAAACAGCAGCTATTTTGTAGATTGTTCGATAGCTTACCCCACATTTTGGCAAGTGGTACCGAGTACATTGACGCCTTTAGAAAGTATAACTTACTATCTTCCAATAAGGTTAAACAGTCTTTTAAAGGGTTATACACCTGTTTCGCACTGGCATAGGTTCCAATTGTACAGTTGTATATTGTCGCTTCCGATCGCGTAATACCATGTTTTTTAGCCAAAGTAGACACGAATGTTTCCCTTAAACGTGCATCTGGACAACCTATTAAATCTAGTATATGATTTTCAAGTTGTTTATTAACACCAGGACTTGTTATCTGACACACAAATTTGTTGTATAGCTGAATTCTTGCATTGGTTGTTAACCATGTTAAACAATCGATTCAGGCAATTTTATCGTTGTCAACTATAATATTGCAGTTTTCTTTGTATTCGCTCTTGTAGCAAAAGTTATGGTGTGTAGTTAAATAATTACACATCTCCATCTTGCCAAATATGCCAGCAAAATCTTGGGTTACATCCATATCAAAAAGATAGTAATAATCCTTTACGAGTCCGTCTAATATATCTGGCACTTCTTTCAATAAAGTTTCCAACTTAACATCTGCTAGTTCCACTTTGTACGGAACACATATAGGATTTTGGAATTTTTTATTAATGCTTTCGAGGCCTTCCGTTCCGATAATTTCTTTTACTCCCTGGTCCATCTTGTTAGTGCTTTCCAGAGTAAACGGAAGCTTAGCTTTAACACCATGCCTAGCGGAAACAAATCGGTCAAACTTTCCTCGTAGATAGCTGTTTAATGCGCCACAAATTTCTTTCTTTAAGATAAACATCCTTTTGTTTGCAGATGTTTGCCCGGCGTTAGAAAAGTCGCAAATTTTAACCAACATTATATTGCCACAAAATGGTTCTGTAATTGGTGTGTGTAGTCCACCAGTCAGCATTTGTTCGCCCTCGACATAACAAATATTACCAATATCTGTCACCAGATTATTGTTGCACATATTTTCTGCCAACAGGCACACTCCAAATCGCTCATTTGTTGGTTTCACTTTATTCCCAAGAAATTGAGGAACGTTAATCACCTTGGAGACGCTCATGTTTAGCGTTCTAGCTACTACCGAATATTAAATTAAATACGAAAAATTACCCCTTATGTACCCTACAGAGTGGGGGCGTATATTGCCGAAGATACCAGAAGACACCCGACAAAATGTGCAACCGCCCCGAGGCGACCATGTTACCCCGCCATATCGGTATTGGAGGGAATCCTTATTCTTTAACGCACTGTTGCGTAGTTGCATGCCCATAACTTTTGGGAATATATGCTCGTCATAGGTTGTAGGACCCTCGGTTTTAAATGATCCGAAAAATTTATGTAGGATGTTAGGTTAGGGTTAAATTGCCTTATAGGGTGAAATTGCTTTATAGGGCGAAATTGCCTTATTGGGTGAAATTTCCTCCAACATAGGTTGGATGATGTGGACTTGTCAGGAGTTAGGTTAGCTAGTGTTGTCTGGAGATAGGTTAGGTTAGTTGGACTTGTATGGACTTAGATTAGATAGAAGAAAAAATGATAGGTTAGGTAAGCGCCGCGGCGCTGACCTAACCTATCAATGCTATACCTAACCAAGGAACCAAGACGGTTGCAGATGTACTAGTGAGGGAGTTGTTTTGTCGCTTTGGAGTTTCGTTGGAATTACACTTCGGTCAAGGTAGAAACTTCGGACCAGCGTTGTTTCAGAACGTCTGCAAGCATCTTGCGATCAGGAAGATTAGAACCACGTCACTTCATCCCTAATCGGATGGAATGGTTGAAAAAATGAACAGGACGTTAGGAAAATACTTAGCCAAAGTTGTCTCTGAACATCAACGAGACTGGGACCAATATTTACATTTGTTCCTACTGGCGTACCAATCGTCGGTACATGACAGCACAGGATACTCTCCCGCTTGCGTAATGTTAGAACGTGAATTGCGGCTACCATGTGATCTTCAGTTTGGATTTAAACCTGGAAAAGAAATCGCAGGTGAAACAGTAAGCTTCGTGAAAGATCAAATAGCATTCACGAAAACGTCCGAAAGAATATCCTGGCAGCAAGCGATCGGTTGAAATCACATTATGACACGAGAGCACAAGAAGGTAGTTACCAACCTGGAGGCTTAGTGTGGTTGCACAATCCACAAAGAAAGCGTGGATTGTCGCCAAAATTACAAAGACAATGGGAAGGCGCATACGAAGTGCTAAAAAGAATTAATGATGTAGTGTACCGGATCAGAAGATCTCCCCGTGGTAAACCGAAAGTGGTACACTTTGACCGTTTAACATCCTACGCTGGCAACAACCAGAAAGGCTCGAATAATGAGAATGATGTTTGATGAGTTATTAATCATGAGCCAAATGTAGATTTTGAGAGTTTTATGGCGGCGTATGTTGGTTCCGCTAAGGCGAGATTTGGCGTTGTTGTTGAAAAACAGCAAGATCTGTTTATTGCGCCAGAAGAGTATTCCCTTGCACATTGCGTAGCTCAAGATTTGGAAATGTCAAAAGGAATAGCTGTTGTTTTTAAGAAAAAGTTTGTATGTGTGGATGAATTAGTACAACAGCAGCCAACTGTAGAAAAAGCTTTGGTTCTTCAGGATAAAAATCGTTATGTTTACTATCTGGTCACCAAAAGTTCTTCATGGCAGAGACCTAATTATGGACATCTATGGGAGGCTTTGCTGAATCTTAAAGCACAGAAGATGGAAAATAGAGTAACGAGACTAGCGGTGCCCAAGCTAGGCTGTGGACTGGATCGCTTAGATTGGAGGATAGTCCGAAATATACTAGAAGTAATTTTCCAGAGAACCAACGTCCAGGTCCTTGTTTGTTGCTATCAACCGGTTGCCTACCAAGACCAAGAAAAGGGTGTTGACTGTTATTTCCAACGACGCGATGGATTCACCAGAGGAGATAGCTGCCGGTACCATCATCAGTCATCGAATTGGCGTCAAAATGTATTTACAGTTACGAGACGTAACGGTTTTAAAGAGGGGGCAGTGTTACGAGCTACTATTAGGCAACCCGTCAAACACATATGCGCCGTAAGCACTGTATATTCTCCAGGAACCAGGGATGTTCGAGCATATAGCAGAGAATGAATCATCTATTTAATTCGGTGTATAAATAGGACCAATGCTGAAGTACAGAGTTAGTCTATATCAGAATGTCGAATATAAATTATTTTGTGTAAAGTTAAATAGTTGAGTTTTTGGAAGTTCAAGAGTAAACATAAATTTGTATCATGTAAAGTAAATATTGTACCGTCAGCTTGTAGAATACATAAATAGACAAAAGTGTAATAAATAAATAATAGTGTTAGTGTTGTTAATAGACCTACGGTTAAGAAGTTTAAGAAGATATCAGTGCTTGTAAATTCATTAGTGTGATAGTGCTTCATTGTAATTGGACAGAAAACATATATAAATAAGGCATATACTGTTAATTAGACTTGTGAACAGTGAGTAATAAAAACTTTTGTTATTACTTGTTTTAAATTAGTGAAGCGCGGTAGTAGTAGTCCGCTACAATACTATAAATATTCTTCTCCACTAAGTGTGAAATATACATGTGTACTCTAATGGAAGTACCGACTTACTTTAACGGCATTTCCCCTGTGTGTTTCCGTTAGCTAACAGAAGTTATCACAGTGGATTAGAATGTAATGATTTCAGTATTAAAACCTGCACAGCACTCGGAGGGGATACATAATAAATTAAAGGTATTTACAAACCTACAAGTAAGGGTGTTCATAATTTTGTACACATAACCCAAAATCTCCTCTACATATATACGAAGGTTATGTATAAACCTGAAACTCATACAAGAACTTCTGCCGATGCAGAACAGTAAATGATATCAACAGAATTAACAGACGAAATGAAATAAATGTACAATGGTACACACCATTCATACAACCTGACTAATCGGCGGTTAGTGTAAAAATGTATTACCAGCGTTAAGCTTCCACAACAGTGACTTCTTCTAAATTGAACAGTAGCAGTCAAGCCAAATTTACATTTACCATAAACGACGAAACTCACATACGGCTTCTGAACGTAGACTATAACATGATACCAACAGTAGCACCAAAACTAGTACGCCAACATTATAGTACGCTATAGTCGTTATTGCAATACGACCCTGCAATAGTTCCCTAAAACGAGTACCTAAAGTAGTTCCCTAAAATAAATGAATGAACTACTAATACATAACAGTACGCGGAAGCGACGTACCACAAAGTGGGCAAACTATATCAATATTAACACACAAAATAACGATATGTCTCAATGTATACTTTAAAGTTGAAGTCAATAGGATCCTGAAAGAAGATAACATTATTAAAAATTACGCCACGAAGAGGTACCTTCAAAGAGGGAAGTTTTAAATCCGTCAAAAGACGAAGTCGAAAAATATCACAATCCAAACATCTAAACAGATATGTTCCAATTAAAATCTCTGTAGCCGCTGAAATCCTCTATAGTCAAAGATGTTTAAGGCAGACACAGAACCTCGCCTACTTCCTACGACAGGTCAGAATAAGATGGTGTCCGACCAACAGATATGAAAGAAGCAGGACCAACTTAAAGACAAATTAGACATTCAAATACTGAAGTGCCAACTTGAAGAGTAGTGATTAAGCTACCACCAAGTTTAACCAATGTTAACCAAAATAGTACAATGATGAAATTTACTAAAACAACGTTTCAAGATCGCAAGGAAAGGATCAAAGAGTGCTTAAACTCTTCAATACTGTTAAATTTTCTACAAAATGAAATACATTTTCCCGTGATATTCATACTAGTACCTACAAATAAAAATGATCCTTAAACTTATATATTTTATAAAAGATGCAAAAACTTTGAAGCTCATATGCCAAAATTATCTTTCCTCATTAAACCAGATTTAATAGATCCATTAATAATCCCATTTGATTTGTCAGCTTTGAGTAGATAGAAGTTAATAATTTTGAAATGGAACTAATCGATTTAACATCTTCAGAATTATGAAAAACAAAATCTGTTGAATTGCGAAATAATTGGAAGATAACTCTATTGTTAAATTGACTGCTATTTTCAATTCTAGGATGTCAAGCCATGTCTCTAAATATCTATATGAACAAATCCTTTCTCATATGAAAAGCATTTTAAGTCTACAAGGAATTTGTTTAACAATTAAATATTCAGAATCAGGTCTAAAATTGAAAGTAGCAAATTATACACATGATGTTGAGATATTAAGTAAAGCAGTCCAGGGGTAAAATTTTCAATAAAAACGTATTCTTTTAATTGATGTTAAATAGTTATTTATTATACAAGGGAAAAAGTACTAGATTTTAACTCGAGGTTTGTTTGTCTCTTGCCGAGAAGCGGAAGGAGACAAAATACCGAGAGTTACAATCTTACATTTTTACCCGTGTATAATACACTATTTTTTTCCTGTGACAGGCAAAACGATAATTTAATATTGAAAAAACATTACAATATATTAAAGTCAAAAAAACCAATCGATGTGAAATTTGAAGTTTCAAACAAGTAAGCTGTTGTACTGATAGGGACAGTTAGACTTGCGTTACTAAGGAAATCTTTAAAGTAATCAAATATCTGTCAATTGAATTCTGCGAGTGGTTACTTATTTGCACATACCCGGGAAAAAAGTACTCATTTTTTCCAGGGGAAAAAAGTAAATTCATAAAAAATGACATTTTGTTACCTGTCAAGAAACATTAAATGTCAAATTTTTTCCTGTCACAGAAAAAAAAATATTTATGTTGTATATCAACTTATTATGTAATTTAAAATGTTTTCTCAACGGCCGAGGTTACTTTTTTATGTATTGTCTATTGTTCAAATTATATTTGTATCATATTCCTGTGCGTGTGTAGATGAGAATGAACAGCTGAATTTTTGAAAATACCCTTGGCAGCCAAAATATTGTCTTTTTATTATTTTTTAAGAATACTTTCTTTCGCGAAGTACAGTATTATGACTGCCAAGAAGGCATTTTCAAAAATTCAGCTTGCGTATTTTGATCCACATGCACACAAGAATACGATACAAGAAAAAATTAGAACAGAAAACAAAACATGACAGAAGTAGTAACGAAACGTTCTTTACAGAACTGATTTCTTCCGTGCAGGCGCTGTAAGTTTTCTGTATAATTGTCTTCCAGAATTCGTGTACATTAAAATGTCAGGTTAAGTTTTTAAAAAATGTCTTATTTTGGTGCCCGTGTGTATTTCTGCATACTGGACAAGCTTTGAGAAATACTTTCATCCATGCGGACGCTGTAACTTTTTTGTGTATTGTTTATTGCTATAATTCTTTTTATCTATAGATGAGAATGGACCGAGTGAATTTTTGAAAATGCCCTTGGCAGTCAAAATATTGTCCTTTTATTATTTTTTAAAAATATTTTCTTCTGTGCGGAACAGTATATTGATCGCCAAGCGGCAAAGAACAGAAATTTTCTAAGATTCATTGTCAACCCTGTACAACATACGCGTGTTGTAAATGCATAACAATTAATTTGTATAAAACACGTTTTGATTGCATTTAAAAGCAATTAAAAACGTTGGTTCTTTATGTAATGAATAATCACGCCGTGTGTACAAATTTAAGCCGTGCCTGTAAATAATCACTAAGATAAAATACAAAACCATTCGTTTGTTGTAAAAAAAATGATTTTGCGGGCATAAAATAAACAACTTTGTGTATAAAAACACGTTCTAAAACCACAAAAACAAAACACATCTTCCATGCATAAAACATTCGCTCTATTTAGCGTAAGAACCATAATTTGTGTAAACTATGTATAAACAACATGTTTTAGTTACCGTGAAAGCAAATATTTTCTTTTAGAATCGTTAAGAATGCAAGTCGTTTGGATGATAAAACAAATAAAGCTTATATTAATTATTCAAATAGACTTCTGTATAACATAAATCAATTTTAAATAAAGAATTCTCTGAAATATTTGGGATTAAGAAGGAATGCTTCATTTGTACTTAGAACGAAGTGAATACCTAATTAATAAACAAACGTTTATTTTAAGAAGCCGCAGGAACATTAAATATCGATAAAATCGATAAGAATTAGTTTTATTATCTTTCTCATTACTATTGGATAGTATGCGACAACGCAACTCTGTAGTATCTCATCTAAAATATTTAAAAACTCTCCTAACTCTTTTCTAGACCCTGCTATAATGGCTATATCATCTGCAAATTTTGGTAAGTGATGGATTTTAAATAATATGGAAATCTTGTAAGCTGATTTCGAATGTTAATTTAAAATAAAACCAAGAAAGAAAATTTAGACAAGCGCCCTTTTAACATATAACCATAAGGATATAATTCTAGATTGCTGTTTGTAACCGAGGTTTTAGAATTTTTGTCATTTAAATTTAAGGTAGAATAAGTATTAATCAGATACTTTTTTTGTAAGGGTGTTTACCAGGAACGTTTGTGGTCAGGGTTTGAAACACTGACCTTTTCAATAGACTATCTGTTAAAATTTTTGTTTGGTCAAAACAAACCTTGCAAGCGTGGAAATTAAAGCCAAGTGAACTATCCACAAGAGAAGAAATCTGAGTTTTATAAATTTAAACCTAAATAAGGTGCGGGACATTTTTATAATTAAGTAAATAAGTACTCGTTAGGAATACTTTTATGTTTGCAAGAAACTATGTTGTAAATGTTCTATATTCTTTTGTATGAGAGAAAATATTTCATACCGTATAAATGTTTTTAAGACATTGCTGTGTTTGACTTTATTTTGTAAACTCTATTACTGCCGTTGAGCTACCCAGGCAAAGTTAGAAAGGAAGGTAAGTCAACAGTTTCAAATTTTAGAATTTGCTGTATCTGTATCACAGCACTCTTTTAGCGACCCTAAAAGCATGTGGCCGTTATCGTGGTTGTTAGCTGACCACCATCCTGCAAAAGTACTTAATAATGATCAATATTTACTCTTACTAGTGTTTAGTTTTGTGTGTAATATAAGAGCGTGAACAAAAATTCTGTAAATGGCTGGTTCTTCAAGTTAACCAAGAGTATAGAAACTCATTTGTACTACCATCTACAAGAGGGTTCCTACGGCTCCCAACAATATACTAAATTTGTATAAACAAACAAATAAATAATGTCCAAGATATGGTACGAATTGCAAACGTACAAAGTCCTTGGTGTTCTGACCGTAGAGACTCCGATGCCATGTAGTCTTTTCGAAGAAACGACTAACTATCTGAATGAGCTGTTAAAAGACACGCCAGAAAGAAATGTACGAGCTAACAGAATTTCATAGGGATTTTAGGACAGAATACACAATTTTTCAAAAAAGTGGTCATTATCACCAAACAAATTGCAAATTTCCTAAGGTTTGACTAAAACGCATAGTGATAAACATTGACAAGACACCTATAAAATTAAGCATTTAATAATAAAATAACATTCTTGTACATAATCTTATATTCAATAATCCTGGAACTATTCTAACTACAAAAAAATTAGACTAAAATTGAAAACTCTTGTACTATTAAACCCTAGCTCAAGAACGTAATGAAAAAATTAAATTCTTTGTATTGCAGGATTCTACATGAACTTCGATTTAGGATATAAAAATTTACAGTAAAGCAATTTGCTTGAAACTACGAATGGGTTTAGAGCAAATAAATTATACTGTACCATCCATTGAATAGAAGCGTGTATATGGAAAGAGTCTCTTCAATGCTATTAAACATAACTCGAAGATCTGTAAGAAATACTAGTATTCCTTGACTTACCAATACGTCCGCCATGAAGCAACGTGCTATAGAAATTACAATCACATAAATTTAACCCGAGACGTTTATTGAGTTTAATTCAATAGCCAGTTAAACGTTTTCCGTTATAAAGGAAATGTCGAAAGCTGATTGTGCTTTGGCGGAAAGTTGTACAGGTTAAGATATCATAAGAATACGATTTTTTAAATGCTTGTAAATGATGGATAGACAGTGCTTTTGACCACCTGTTTGTTGTTTCTCTGTCCAGATTTAAATTTTATTACACATATAAAGTAAAAACTTAAATAAATAATTTTCAATTTAGTATAGTAAAACATGTAAGTGCACCTTTCTCCGTATTGAGCCATTTGGATCCTTTGATCATATGAAAAATGTCTATTTCCTTAAATCATTCAAGAAAGTGATATTTTTTTACATATATTGTATCAAATTGCAAAAGTTTAAATTGAATAACACCATGAATTTACACAAAAGAATTATTATAGTTCATGTTGGCTTATGCTTGTTATTGGAAATCATCATTTTATAACGTCGGTGTAATGGTACTAAAAATTACAGAAAGAGAGAAAAAGCACTATAGATTTTTCCAATTCTATACATATAAGTAACTCTATAGAAATATAAATTAAAGTTGGGCAAATAATCGGATTAAATTTGTAGCTCAGCATCACCCTTATACATTAATTTCCTTTTTCAATTTCTATTTGTAATTGGATTATGGATTTTTAACACAATTACAGAGAGAGAGAGTTTTATCCAAGATATAATTTAGAGTAAAATTCTGTACACACTAGTTTGAAAAAAAAATACCGAGTAGTTTGTTGCGTTTAATTTTCGTACTACTAGATTTTTCCTACAGAATCGTAGACGATGCATCAATTTGGGGCTATACTAAATTCGTAATAATTTTAAGCTAAGCAACACACTTTACGCCGTATTCTTTTACTATTTGAAGCCTGGTTTTCATTCATCAAACCACATATGGTTGTTCATTGATAATACAAGTCCTATATCTAACACGTGTTTTGTATTCAAGTTTGAAAGAGGATGTTATCTAAAAGTGATAAAAGGTCATTATTAGCATTGTTTCATTTCCCTTTGTGTTTTAGGAATGAATACACAATTTTCCTTTAATAACAATTTCTGAAATATTTCAAAAGAGCAAGTTACAGAAATACTTTTATTTAAAATATTCCTTCTAGTGTAACTAGGTATATGTTCATGGCGCTGAAGAAACACTAACACATTCTATTATAGCTCTTTCATCCTACGATTTAATTTTATCCTATGATTAAATTATACGAAAAGTTTGGGTTGTATACCCTTCAATATATGAGTCCATAATTTGGCAGAGAAATAAAGGGCTTCCATTATTCTGTTGTAAATGTGGTAAATGGTCATAATATGAATCACGAGCCACTTTCTGAATTCTCATAAGGACGTAAGCAAAAGAAATTGCTAGAATCGTACATTTTTGGTTTATTTCTTTATATTGCCTTTATTGGAGAAACAAACGTTCTCTCGTTTGTGGTATCGCGTTTGTATTACTCCCCACGCAAATCTTCAACTGTGCCTATTCGGCTCATCCTTTCAGTTGTGTCGCAACTTTTGATGTGAAGGGCTGTGTAGTTTAATGATTAATCCTTAAAGTTGAAGCTCAGTATAAGTTTAAGTTATTCAATAAAGAGCTCACCACATCCCTCTTTTTTCAACCGAAACTGTATGTTATACACTCAACCAGTATGTTATTAAACAGTTTGCATGTTTCATATTTTGGCTTTAGGATCCCTTCTAACATGTATGCGGATGTAATTTTTGTATGATCTATTCGTAGTCTGGTAAGCTGTTACGTAATTCGTGGCCGTGCGTAACATAAAGAAAATCAAAGAAATGACCGGGCTCAATCGGAGATTGGGGGGGGGGTGTAGAAAGCAGACCAACATACCATGTACGCGGCTGTAAAGAGTTAGTGATAATACCTGCAAGAAAAATAGTTAAGCAAACCTGAAAAAAAAAGAATAAGCATAGCAGCAATGATAAGTCTAAAATTATTCAGTACTTTGTACTCAATCGGAGAGTAGGGAAGGTTGTAGAAAGCAGACTGACCTATGATGTATGCGGCGGTAAGGAGTTAGTAACAGTACCTGCAATAAAAGAAATTAGAATAGCAAACCTGCAAAAAAAAAGATTAGTCCTGCAAACCTGAAATAAAGAAAAAGAATAGCAGCAATGATAAGTCTAAAATTATTCAGTACTTTGTAGAATGTAAATAAAACTGTTTGGATAATCTATATACTATAATCACGATAAAAGCATTATAAAAATTTTTATTACAAAGTGAGGTAATATTGGGGAGTAGCAGAAACGTTTCCTCACACATCAATTAAACATAAATCAGACAAAATGTTAACAAAAGATAAATAGGTAAGACACAATAGATATGAGTAATTCAGCTGGATTGATTTCTTTTTTTTCCCTTCTTTTTTTTTCTTAATAGCAGGCAAGTCTATTGTAAAAGGTATCAGAACGACAAAGATATGGTAAAGCAACGGATAGATATTTAAAGTAATAACAAGTAGAAAATAGTTCAACTTACAAAAGGTCCTTCAGTAACGTTTCGCTACAATTGAAGTGTGGGATTCACGATGTCCTGCACTAACCAAGCACTTCACCCTTGACTGTGCGGGTGTTGATGGACCTTATCACACGTTACACTAATCACACCTACGTATTTCACTGGAGTCAGCAGCAAACACCATCACGCAACGGAACCATGCAGCACTGACAAACCTCGTGTTAATTCTATTTCCTGAGACAATAATTTCGAAATATTTTGCAGCACTAGTTTAATTTCAACTGGGATTAAATGTATATTATTTTCACAAAACTCCAAAAAGCAGTGAAAAACCCCAACCAATACCTTTGTAGACCGGCAATCTGTTACATTCCGCAAACAACGAAACTCGCGCAAGCAATGATCTATTTTAGATTCTTTGTTGTTAGAAAATTCAGAAACTACAGTATCACTGTATTTAAATAATCCAAAGTATGCGCTACTCTGAGAAGAAAAAGACCGCGAAACTAGATCGCATACACATTAATCCTAAAGAAAGAACCGGTCAGTTTAGCAAGTTCTACGACTATTATTTCACAAGACAAACAACTAAAAACCACAAATTAGTAAAGTACGCGTAAGCAAATAAAACCGTCCGTCAAAAGTTCCGTAAAGCACACGTGCCCCGAGTTTAACAAGCTCTACTACTTTTAGTTCCAAACCGAAAAGCAACAAAAACAATTTGTAGAGCAACGCGTATCACTAAAACAATCCAACACGTTACATATAAAGCATACTTCCGTCAAATGTCATCAGAACTACACTCTGCTACAGTTAATATACGACTTTTATTTCACAAGAAACACAACTAAAATCGTGCCGTGTTGGTTCATGAACAATTTGAAAATTAATCCCGCATTAATTCTCACTATTGTCAAAGTAAAAGAAACATTTTTTTCCACGTAATTAATATATAGGAACCAAGAACGAACTACGACTCTGCACTCTAATCTGTTTATTTAAACTCGTTGTTACCATGAACTCTTGTCGACTACTATCACGACTTCGTTAATAACATAAGGCACATCCAAAACGTGAATGCACCATCATATCTAATAACTAATTACAGTTGTTTATCATTTTCGATAAGCCGGAATGCAATTTACGAATAATCCAATTTAAAACTTCCTTGCAATTTAATTATAATGAAAATCAACCTTCAAATTATCTATCTTTAATTAATCTACTTTTAAAATTAATACACGCGAGTTAAATTGCATACAAATCTGAAAACTATTTGACAGTATTTACTTTATACAAACAGTGATCCAAAAACGTTGTATTTTAAGAATTGAGTATAGGGTAAAATGTTCAAACTATAAAAATGCACGTTACAAATTCCCCCCTAGCAAAATAAAGACGTCGGGGTGAAAGAAAAAAAGAAAAAACGACAGACAAGGAACCAAACAAAAAAATTATTTTTATCCGGTTCGAAGGACCAACACCAGTATAAGAAAAGAGCATTTTTTTTTCAAAAGAAGACAAAGTCATCTATCGTAAGCAACAACGGCAGAATAGGTAAAGAAAGCATTAAGTAAACACCCAATGAGGATTAAAGGTTATAGCTACTTTAAAAATCGTCAAAAGGCGGATGTCCTTAAAAGGGACATTTCTGTTTTCCACCTCAAAGAAAAGTTTTGGTTTACCGCGGAGAAACCAAGAGAAAAGAAAAAAAAAACGAGGAAGAAAACTCGTAGCAAAACTGTCACCCTCAAGTGTGCAGCAAAGAAAGAACCAAGACAAAGAAAAGGGCAAAGGCCAGCTAGTACACAATCTAGAATACTTTCAACTGAGGTAACACAGATTCGTATGAAACGATTACTCAAGCAGAGTATGGCTAACAGACCTACAAAAGCGACCAAGTCGAAATTCCTAAAGAAAAAGAAAATAGATCTGAATCCTACCTCAAGGAATGGATGTAGCAAGCGACTATAATAGTCAAATAGTGAACAAATGGTAGAACTAGCCAGAAGAAAAAATCACGGGATGGGCTAACTACAAAAAGATGAATAGGAATACGAAATGGGCGCCAGTGTTTTCGAACACAAGCTTATCAGAGAAAACACAAGACCAATAAGCCACAGAAAGAATACTTAAGAACAGACATAGTGAGAGAATTAAAATGACATAAAAAGATGCAAAGACAATTAAGATTAAGTTTAGGATTAAAATAATTTGAAAATTAATCCCGCATTAATTCTCACTATTGTCAAAGTAAAAGAAACATTTTTTTCCACGTAATTAATATATAGGAACCAAGAACGAACTACGACTCTGCACTCTAATCTGTTTATTTAAACTCGTTGTTACCATGAACTCTTGTCGACTACTATCACGACTTCGTTAATAACATAAGGCACATCCAAAACGTGAATGCACCATCATATCTAATAACTAATTACAGTTGTTTATCATTTTCGATAAGCCGGAAAGCAATTTACGAATAATCCAATTTAAAACTTCGTTGCAATTTATTTATTAATGAAAATCAACCTTCAAATTATCTATCTTTAATTAATCTACTTTTAAAATTAATACACGCGAGTTAAATTGCATACACATCTGAAAACTACTCGACAGTATTTACTTTATACAAACAGTGATCCAAAAACGATGTATTTTAAGAATTGAGTATAGCGTAAAATGTTCAAACTATAAAAATGCACGTTACAAAGCATTGACTATTGCTGCATAGTTAAATGAACTTTGCTTATTTTACTATGCAGGATTATTTTGAACTGAATTTATTCTGTTCAGTCTCCAACGAATTTGAATAACGTACTTAAAGACTACTTCAAACATTATTTGGTTTAACATCTTGAATCTCGGAGCACTCGTTTTCAGTAGCTCCAAGTGCTGCCTCAACCACTAGAATACTACCTTATGTTCTCGTGTGATCTAGGACTAAGATGATTGTAACGGATTTGTTATTTTGGATTAACCAGCGCTAAAGATATACAAAAATGGAAGTTTACTTTTAACTTCAATGCTCCTAAGAGGATCTGAGCAGATTATTATGTTCAGTTCATTACCTGTTTCGGCATATCGGGTTGCTTGTCATATTGCGTATTGCTCTGTTAAAAAATCCGCATTCAATGAAGCTTATATCCATGAAAACAGTTGTGAACATAAAGCACTGCCGGCGCCTTTATCCGTTTATGAGCTATCTGTCTATATGGTTACGGCAGAATTATATTTGCGAAGTATCTGAGAAAAATCAAGCTGATAGCCGATTTCCTATACTCACTTTAACTTTTCAATAGTACGCCACAGCTGAGGCCAAACATTACTAGTCTTAGTTTTCAAAAACGCTTTTCACTTTGTTGCTAATTATACAAAGTTGAAAGTCTTTTCGATGCTCTTTTGTGCTAACCTTTGCTAATTCATACCCCAAAATGCCCGGAGTATAGTATGCTTAGATTTTTAAACATCTTATTCATAAACACGGGGTTGTTCAAATGCTTCGCTTGTGAGCACGTCATGTAAATCAACATTAAGTAGTAGAAAAGCATTTACTAATTTCAGTTAATTAAATGAGCATTTAACACGAAAGTAGCCTGTAAAATTTAGAAGTATTGGTAGTTACATTTAATAACGAAGCTATTCTTATATGACGTTACATTAGAATAAAGAATTAAATAATATAGCACCCACTAAATTTTTATGCAAGCAGTAATCACAATCGGGACTTTACACTTTTCGTATTAAATTTAGAAAAAATACAGATAAACACACGGAAAATAAACGACAGAAACAGATTTATTTGTACACATTCATACGCGTTCAAAAACCAACAATTGATTATGGAATTGGACCGACGCATCCTGCAACCTCAATAATCATAAAACCAGCCAATAACATTATTGCGTTGCATGTAAACTGTTAGAGGAATTAAAAGCTCACACAAATTCAAGGATTCCGTAACCATGATAGATTACCCCCAATATTCTGTACACATAAATTGCAGCTATAAAAAATGTATTGCACATGAAAATGCACATCCAATGCAAAAGTTGGGAACAAAATGACCGGTCACATAAATAAAACTACATTGATATCGAAAATCAAGCAGTTAAACGCACTACTTTGAGGAAAAAAGAATGTAATGCCACTGAAACAACTTATAAAACTCATGGATATTATTAACAGGGGGATTAATTTCTTATTTTTAGTATTTAGGAACAGAGATTTGGGTAGAACATCGAATTCGTTTGCCACGCAACAATCGCCGCGCGGGAAAAGTTTGATTATTGGGTAATGCATGTGACAGTATTAAACGCCGGGATTGTTAGTATACAAGTTTTCAAACTCGAGTGAAGACGCAGAATTAAAAATACCGTTACAGGTGAAAGTGATATATGTTGAAAACCTTTATTCAATGCTAAGTTGGAGTATTTGATTATCAGCACGCATTTTTCTACACAAAAAGGTTGTATGGAGCTTGGTAAAGGATCAACAAAACCTGTAAGTTATGGAATTTTTGCTTTCCACTTGCTAAACAATGTATGTCATTCTATAATTAATAATTGTGATTGGTGGTAATAATAAAAATAAGCAAGTACTTATACGTTGGTACCCGTTTATCTAAAGTGTATTGTGGACACAGATATTCTCATAAGGAAAGTTCACAATTGTAACCGCATAATTCATATGTAAAAATTAAACTGATTGGTAAATTTAAGTTTTCTTTTTTAGATACACACATATTTGTCAATTAGTTATAGATTTTGGTATTTTTTTTTGTTGTTGTTTACTGTTTACTGTTTTGTTGTGTGCACTCTATTTGACAGGAAACTGATCCTTCCTACGATCAAATGGCATCAGACACGATTTGAAATTGAGTGATTCAAATGCGCTTGTTGAAAACATCGCATTTGCTAACGTTATTCCTTGACATTGAATTTAATTTATACATCTGAAGTTGGACTTGTAGTCGAAGAATGAACACAGCACCCATAATCAATCCTGGATAATATTAACGTTCTGAGAAGCTAATCTGCCTGCATCCCAAGTAAAATTAGAAGTACATATAAACATGTTTTTTATGTTTTTTATAACAAAAGTTGCTTGATTGTTAGCAGTTATAGATATAGGATGCATTGACTTTGATCTTCCAGTAACAGAAGTAATTTTGCTTCATACCTCTGGGATAAAAATTTTTCGAGTTGATTGTTAATATGTTGTCTTCTCAAGATTGTCGTTTGTTTTCTGAAATACACCTCGTGGTCTAGCTTAAGATTTGCAATTGTTAGGCATTTATGCAATTTTCCTAAAGCTTTCTGTGGCTAAAGCTACCTCTCCATTCCATCATAGAACTAGTGAACACGACAACACATTAATGGATTTAAGAGTGCACCTTTCCCTAGCTAATGAAGTAGTTAAAACTTCAACCTTTTTCATTTGATGTTGAAAATAACATCCTCCAATTGAATTCCTTTGAAATAATTTACATAAATTAAACTTCTATTTATGCATTAGTTTATACTTAATATAAAATACACTTTCAGGGAAATGTGTAGGCTAGCTCAGAATAGAAATCAATGGAGGTATGCATCCAACCACTCCCAAGATGGAAAAACTAATGATGAAAGAAATAACTGTACTTAAACATAATGGCTATTATACACAACTATAAGTATTGGTATTGCGATATTCTCAACTAATGTTAATTCTGCAAAAGGATTTACTGGAAAGCTATTAATTCTGCAAATATCTAAGTGTTGGAGGATACTTGGCAGCCACAGGCTGCTTAACTTTATTTACATACCCTACATTTCATTTTCCAATGCTCCACCCGAAGGTACTATATTGGCCAGGAAGCGAGTTTTTTTTAACCTGGCAATTTTGAATTTTGCTAAACCCTTGCTGTTGCAAGCAAGGTAGGGATCTTTAACGTGCGTGACAGCACTCACACACGGGACCTCCATTGTACCTCTCATCCGAACAAGGGCGTATTTCTGTGAACAATGCTCACCTAACATTTTTTTAGCGGACCGTGTCGGGATTTAAACCCCGGACTTTGGGCATAGTAGTCACACGCATACCCCTCTTCACATACCCTACACTTGATTTTCCAATGCTCCACCCGAAGGTACTACATTGGCCAGGAAGCGAGTTTTTTTTATCTGGAAATTTTGAATTTTGCCGAACTTTTGCTGTTCCAAGCAAGGTAGGGATCTTTAACGTGCGTGACAATATTCACACTCGGGACCTCCATTTTACTTCTCATTTGAACCATTGAGAAATTTTTGAGAAAAAAGCTCGCCTAACTTTTTTCAAGCGGACCGTGTCGGAATTTGAACCCGGGACCTTGGGCATAATAGTTACACGCATACCAACTATACCACGGAGCCCCCCCCCTTCACATACTACTGAATCTCGGTGAAATACGGCATATAATTAGAAAACAATAGAAGGGAAACCGAGCTGTACATACGCTGTGAGGTAATTTCAGGGAACTGCGTAGGCTAGCTCAGAACATATATAAGTGGAGGTACGCGTCCAGCCAGTTTTAAGACGGAAACCTAAGGACGAAAAAATAAGTGCACTTAAATCTGATGATTATTGTAAACAACTACAGGTGCTGTTTGTGAAATATTTTCAACTAATGTTGATTGTGTGAAAGGATATATTGGAAAAACTACTAATTTGACAAATGCTCAAGTGCTGTGGGTACTTGGCAGCCACAGGCTGCTTACTCTGCTTTACATACCCTACATGTGATTTTTCAATGCTCCACCTGATGGTACTACATTGGCCAGGAAAAGATTTTCTTTACCTGGAAAATTTGGAATTTTGCCGAACCCTTGCTGTTCCAATCAAGGTAGGGATCTTTAACATGCGTGACAATACTCGCACACGGGACCTCCATTTTACCTCTCATCCGAACGAGGGTGTATTTTTGTAAAAAATGCTCGCCTAACATTTTTCAAGAGAACCGTGTCGAGATTCGAACCCGAGACCTTGGGCGTAGTAGTTACACACATACCAACTACGCCACGGAGCCGCCTCCCCTTCACATACCACTCAATATCGGGGAAATAGGGCATATACTTGTAATACAATAGAAGGTGACAGAACTGCGTCTAACAAGAAAGAACAACGGCTACGTTCAAAGACAACAAACATAGAAACAAAAAGAAAATTGTTCAAACCATATATGTGGAGCACAGGACAGTACGTCTATGAAATAGGGGCAGTAGGAAAAGCAGAAAAAGATAGAAGCCTTCTGGAATGTTGTGCTTTTCGGTGTATGGGAATGATAGCATAGACAGCAAAGTTAATAACAAATAGGTAATAGCCATAGTAGAGGAATAAAGATATTTGTGGAAAGCAAAAAAAAAAAAGGAAATAGAAGGAGCAGGATACGTTCTTTAGGGAATAGTACGGGATCTATTACAATCAGAGATAGGAAACAAGAGATAGAGGTAGACAGGGATCAGACTTTCGCACGCAGATGGTGATAGATGTAGACCGTGCAAAATTCAGGGAAATGTGTAGGTAAGTTCAGATTAGATAACAATGATGGTACGCGTCTAACCAGTTCCAGGACACCTAATGATGATGATGATGATAAAATACACGGTGATGATAAATGTTTTTGCACTAAAGTCCAGTAGTGTAGCAATCTAGAACAATTTTTTAATATAAAGGCATTGGAAAAGAAACTATAAGTATTCTAATTTATTTTAGGATAACAACTATATTTATACTGATTGAAAAGAATGAATCATTCAACCTCAAAGTGCAAGAGCATTATGCTTTTGCAAACATATTCAAGGGTGTTTATACATTAATACGGAAGTATACATTTTCAACAGGCTTTAGAGTAAATTAAAATTATTAAAACTTTAAAATTTAGCACATGATTACTAACTGAAATCTTTGACTAAACTGAAAGGCAAGTTTTTTTAATACAATAAAGTCCCTTGTTTAATCGAGTACATCACTTACCATTGTAATGGACTTTATGATCAAATAGCGTGTCTTTGTACTTGCTTAGACCTATATTATTGAAAGGTATATAATAAATATATATTCATTCTTAATATTTTTATATGAAAAAAATTTAGTTGTGTAATTTGTAAAACATCAAAGAAATAAGTTTACAGGCATTTAAATTAAGTTCAAAATAGAATTCTTACGAAAACCCTGCTGTAGAGTTACTCAGAAAATAGTAAACGAGTTATATATTTCATTCAACTAAATTTAATTGTCCATCGGCGTAAAAAATATTCTGCTTGCAAAATATAAAAAATTGTTTTATAAAGCTTCTAGGACGGGATTTATGTCACTTGAATAAACAATTCTTTTTGATTTGGCATAGTTGCATGTAATTAGGAGTTAGTATATACTTAGGTTACTGTCTATAGTCATGCACGTTCTGTCATTGTACTAATTAGATGTGTATCAATAAAACATGTTGCACATAAAAGTAAAAATATATTAATCAAATTATATAGTTATCCCTACAGCAACATATATAAAAGCCGTCGAACAATCTAGATTTAAAAGAGATTAAACCAATAAGTGAACAATGGATTGATTGAGCACTGCGAAGATTCTAATTTCTGATTTAATCTTCAAGCTTTGTAATTCGATATATAAACCGCACGAGCGTAGAGTTACGCCAGTTTGATACTAATCCACAAATAATATAAAATAAATTATTGGGTCGATCGCTAAAACGAATATACTTAACGTCTATATAAATTAGAATAGAACAGACAGTGCTTATGTAGATATACAGGGTTTCCACAACAGAACTCCGGGGTTTTAAGATTAAATATTTTTATTAAATGAAAATCTTAGTGTAATGTGTTATACATGAATTTAAAGGTAATATTCTCAAAATTTTAATACAATTTAGTAAATTCCAACGCGGGCTCCATTAGTAGCACGGCACACATCCAAACGAAATTCTATCCATTGCCAGGTCCTGGACAGCATGTCTGGGGTAACGGTCTCCAAGCAAACAAGTATTCGTTGACTGATATGGGCAAGACTACGAATTTTCTCTGAATATACGAGGTTCTTCACATGTTCCCAGAAGAAAAAGTCTGAGGAGTCAAATTTGGGCTTCTTGGAGGCCAAGGCGTAGGTCCTTCCTATCCAATCCACCGGTTGCCGAATCGAGTATTGAGTGCTTCTCGCATATACAAACTAAAGTGAGCCGGTATGCCATTTTGCTGATGGTAGACAAAACCCTTTCTCCCTAACTGAGTAGTTATGTTCTGTACGACTTAGAGATTTACTCGCATAAGAAATAATCTTTTCTCATCATCAATATTTTGTATGGAAACAGCACCAAGACAAGTTTGTCCATCGACCACATTCTACATGAAAGGAGGGCGAATAATCAGGCTGCGAAGACAACGGTGCAGAAACTAAGACTTCTTTAATTTGAAGACGCGGCTTCTGAAGTCCAAACAATAGACTGGCCCTTCTTTTTTCTCTTTATTAAATCGCTTATACTTGAAACTAATTTTATGAATCTAGGTTACCAACTATACATTCCTATAAATCGCTTAAGCTCTGTAGTCCTTTTCGGACGCAGAAAGTTTACTAGTGCCGAAACTTTTTCTAGATCGGTAGAAAGGTAATTCGACTCTACTAGATAACCTAACAATTTTTAAGTTTTTTTGAAAATTTACTTTTTTTAATTAATAGTCAAATTGGCTTCCTTAACCGGCTTTTTTACTTTACTCAACAATTTTGAACGTTCTTCAAACGACGACGAACACAGAATGATATCATTAAGATAACAGAACACATGAAGTTCAAATTGGGGATGAAAAATAGCGTCAACCAGGCACTGTTGCTCTGAGCAGAATTTCTCAAACCAAACGTATTGTAACAAACCTATATTGTCCTCTTCATATTACACTAAATGCACTTAGAACTCTCAGAGAGGAGAATTTGCCAAAAACTTTTACTAAGGTCAATGGTAGGTGTTTAATTTCCGTTTCACAACATATCTATGTTTGCAAATAGGTACGCGTCGTGTTGTGTTACGTCATTCAACATTCATCCATCAAAACAAAGACAATATTCACTAGACGACATCTTTACTCATTAAACGGGGGGAATTCCAAGGACTTTGATACGGTTCTATGACTATCAAAGAGAACATGTCATCCAACTTGTCAATTAGTATTTTATTCATAAAGGAAGACAACCATATGGCTTTCTGCGGATTGAGTTCGCATCTCCTGTTTCAATATGCATTACTATTTTATTTGTTCGACCTAAGCTTTCATCACTATCAATTTCACCAAAAGACTTGATCAATAACTGAGCGTCCAATCTTTGAATGTCAGAGAGGTCATCTAAACTGAACAAACAATTATCTATTTTCAACAAAATAGAACATTGACCAACATACGAGATATTATTGTCAATGTCACTTTGAATATTGAAACGGTTGGTTTTGTAATTTCTACATTTACCATTATTCATGTAATTTCATATTATTTTCGTGCTCAGATCTTCATGGTCTGTAATACCTTTTATGTTAGCTAAATTGATAACTTCCATTTGGAGGTGGTTGATAAGAACCTGTCGAGGAAGCCATTGTGCTTCTTTCAACGAACGCCACTATTGACAAGCAGTCTTTTGATGCATCCATCTTCATCTAGCTTTATAGCGGTTTTGGATGTATTAACCCGTAACTGCTGTGAAGCAATTTTAAGTACGCACACACTGTTCACCGGTCAAATTGACCGGCACGATTAAATCGTGTTTTATCTATATTACGTATACCTTAAAGGGTGATACGTTTCACTAATTACATTATTAGACTCTCCCCTATAATATTTGTTTCAATAAACCCCTTTCCCCCTCCATTCCTAAAATAAATTTATAAAAAAACAACCCAACAAAATTGAAGCATTTATTCAAATTAACATGATCATAATACATTCATAAAATAAAAAATAAACATATAATATAGAAAAATGATATACCTAACAGAAAAATTTAAACACATTCCTTGCACATATGCCTGGAACATTGTGAGCACACAGGTTTTTTACAAGTTATGCAACCATGCGATGCTTTTCTTTCTTTTTTAGCAGGACACAAATAACAAGTCTTACGCTTCGGCAATTTTCCTGTTTCAGTCTGTAATCCATCCGCTGCAGATACGAGTATATCAATTTTTAAAATTCGTCTAATAATAAATCGGATTTCTGGTGCTGTACGGGAATTCATCAAATGACGTTCCATTTCTGGTTTTACTAATTCGAGGGCCAATTGTTTTATGAAATCAATTCGTTTCAATGCCAAATTATTTTTACATGCACTGTAAAGTATGAATGCATTGATACTACTTATATCCAATATTCTGAAAAATATGGTCATAGGCCATCGTCTTGTTCTTCGTCCAGAACAATAAATCGCGCATTTCTCATCCAGGGCATCAACTCCAGCCTTAGTTAAATTGTAATACATAATAATTTCTAGTTTATTTGTAACGGGGTCAGTAACTTTTGAATGATGCATAGAACTTACTAACAAAGCTACTATACCTTTCTTTGGAACATATGAAACCAAAGCGATACCTGACGTAAAGCCATACAAACTTGAAGCAATTGGTTTGTGTTTGCTAAGCTGAAATTCTGGTGGAATTTCTCTTTTATTCTTTGTATGTAAACCAATTATCGGCAGTTATATTGCGATTAGTCATTTGAATTGGTTTTGAAAGTCGTATTACAGATCGAGTCGGTTTAGGTAGCTCTTGTTCTTCTGGTGAAAGAGTTCGACCGTCTGATTCTTTCCCAGAATATATATAACCATTCAAAAAGTAATGGGTTTTGCTATCTGTAAGTGCCATTATTTTTATTCCATATTTACATGGTTTATTTGGCATGTACATCCGGAACTTGCATCTACCACGAAAACTTACCAGCATTTCATCGATCGTTGCACATTCTCCCACACTGTAAAGTTCCTGACAATTTTTTACAAAAGATTCAAATATAAAGGATATTGGTGCTGTAGGATCCAGTATTTTGCGTTCCTTTCTGCTTTGAGGATCGTCGAATCTCAAGGTACTAAGCAAAAAAAGGAAGCGATATTTACTCATAACTGCACGAAAAATGTCACTTCCTGAACCATCAGTTGCAAAAATTGCATTTACATCTTCATGATTTGATTTGAACGCAGCAGAAAAATAGAGCAATCCTAGAAAAGCCTTTAGTTCAATTATATCCAATACTTTTAGTTCTGGACGATTTTGTTTTTTGTATTTTTCTCTTTCAATTCGAGTATTAGTCCAACGCAAAACTTCAGATAAAATATTGTTGTCCATAAGTAAATTCCACATTTCTTCTGGAGTGGTACTCTCTAGTCTAGCATGTCCTCGTAAGCCAGGCCGCTGAGATATAATGTTGCGTTTTTGAGTTTTTCTTTTCGGCTTACTTGGTTCAGCAGTCCAAGAAAATTTATTTTTTCCAAAATATTGTTTTCTGTTGGCTGCAGTTACATTTTCATTACTAGTTTCGCTGGCTTCGTCGCTATGCTCATTTTCATTCTCTCTTCCGATGTTGTTACGTATTTCTAGTAGACGCCACGTTGTGCGTCAAAGTTATGTCACGTTGGCTCGTAGCCGTGCGTAACAAAAGAAAATCCAAAAGGAAAACCAGTGACCGGGCTCAATCGGAGAGTAGGGGGGGTTGTAGAAAGCAGACTTACCTACAAGGGACGCGGCTGTCAGGAGTTAGTACTAGTACCTGCACTAGAGAGATTAGAATAGTAAACCTGAAAGAAAAACAAATTAGTCCTGCAAACCTGAAACAGAGAAAAAGCATAGCATATGGATCAAGTATAAATTGTTCAGTATTTTGTAGACTAAAAATAAAAGAAACTGTTTAGATAAACTCTATAATCTAACAACAGTAATAGCAGTACAGAAAAATTCTGAGTACAAAGTGCGGCCATATTGGGGAGTAGCAGAAACGTTTCATCACACACCAATTAAACATAATTCAGGTAAAATGTAACAAAAAAAATTATAAATAGGTAAGACATAATTAATCTAAGTAATTTAGAAAATTTTTTAGCAAAGACATAAATCAGTAGATAAGCACAATTGTTCTGAGTCATTCAGTAGGGTTGATTGTTCTTTTTTTTTTGTTATTAAATAGCGGGCAAGTCTATGGAAAAGGTATCAGAACGACAAGGAATATTGCAAAAACAACGGATAGATATTTACAGTAAGAACAAATAGGAAATAGTGTAACTTACACAAGGTCCTTCAGTACCGCTTCCTTGCCATTGCAGTGTGGGATCCACGATGTCTGGCACTAACGAAGCACTGCACCCTAGACTGCGAGGGTGTTGATGAAACTTATCACCACTTACCCTAATCACACTGACTGATTTCACTGGGGTTAGCAGCGGACCTTATCACGCGAAGGAACTATGTATATTAGTTGCATAACCATACAACAAGCAGCGAGGAACTTCAACCACTACTTTTGTATACCGGTAGTCTGTCATAGTTTAAATATCACCAGACAAAGCAAGCAACAAAAGCCATAATCAGTAAAGCACATGCATCACTAACGTAAGTCCGTCACAATGTCCTTAAAACCCGCGTGCATCGAGTTAAAAGCAGCACGAAACAGTATCTTTAACGTAATTCCTATATCGGAACCAAAGACCAACTACGACTCCGCGACAGTTAGTTCTACGGCTTTTTTTTTTCATAAGAAAGACGACTAAAACGTTTAGTAGACACGCGTAAGCAATAAAGCCGTACGTCGAAAGTTCTTTGAACACACGTGCGTAGAGTTTCGCCAGCTCTACAACTCTTAGTTCAACCAGAAAAACCGTATCTTTTTCACTTAATTTTTGACATTTTGTAAGCAAGAACAAAACACGACCCTTTTTTGTTTATATCTATTCCTACTAGTACAACTTCTGCTCGCCTACCTAGACCTGTATATCCACATATTAATTGCAGCGGTTTTAGTTATTAATGACAAGTAGAAAGTAAATTTACGAGTATTCCAATTTACCACTAAACCATCTTTTAGAGTTAATACAGGCGAGTCAACTTGCATATTAATCTGAAAACTAGGTGGAAGTATTTACTCTATACAAACAGCGATCCAAAAACGATGTATTTTAAGCATTAAGTAGACGAAAAAGGTTAGGCCACCAAAAATGGACGTTACAAATTCCCCCCTAGCAAAATAAAGACGTCGGGGTGAAAGAGAGAAGAAAAAGAGAAAAAAAAAGAGAAGGAAAAGTGGCAGACCAGGAACCAAAAAAAAAAATATTTTTTTTTATCCGGTTCGAAGGGCCAACACCAGTATAAGATAAAGAACATTTTTCCCAAAAGAAGACAAAGTCATCTATCGTAACCAACAATGGCAGAATAGGTAAATAAAGTATTAAGTAATCACCCAATGAGGATTTAAGGTTATAGCTACTTTCAGAATCGTCACAAGACGGATGTCCCTAAAAAGGACATTTGTGTTTTCCACTTCAAAGAAAAGTTTTGGCTTCCCGCGAAGAAACTAAAAGCAAAAAAAACCGAGGAAGAGAACTCGTAGCAAATCCACTAAACGACATAACTGTCAACTTCAAGTGTGCAGCAAAGAAAGAACCAAGACAACGAAAAGAGCAAAGGCAAACTAGTACACCATCTGGAATACTTCCAACTGAGGTAACACAGATTCGTATGAAACGATTACTCAAGCAGAGTATGGCTAACAGACCTACAAAAGCGACTAAGTCAAAATTCCTAAAGGATAAGTAAATAGATCTGAAGCCTACCTCACGGAATGGATGTAGAAAGCGACTGTAATAGTCCAATAGTGAACAAATGGTGGGACTGGACAGAAAAACAAGTCACGGGAGGGGCTAACTACAAAATATACCTAGGAATACCAAATGGGCGCCAGTGTTTTCGGACACAAGCTTATCAGAGAAAACACAAGACCAATAAGCCAAAAAAAAAGAGAGAAAAAAAAATTACAAGTCATTAGGGATAGCGATACGTAGGGGTCAAAATAGAATCAGCCGGAGGGAGTCCATTAGGATCCGGCGGTTCAGGATCAATGTCTGGCGGGTCTAAAGTTTTATCGGGTTTGAGGTCCTTAATATGCCAAGTACCCAGATCGTTACCAGAATCATCCACTAAGATATAGGTCCAAGGAGAAAGTTTAGTTCGAATAATAAAGGGACCTACATACTTGGGAGCAAGTTTAGCATTGAAGTAGCGAGTTGCATCCGAAAGAACATAATTGCGTTTCCACACGCGATCGCCAGGAGATAAAGTTAAGGGACGACGACGAAGATCGTAGTGTTTAGCATTTTTCTTGTATGCTAAGGAAAGACGTTTCGAAATTTCTTCACGAAGTGACTCAAATTTGACTAAGTCAGTAGGAGGAATAAGACGTTCGGGATCCATAAGAACATCATCAGGATCAAAAGATTTTCCAAAATGATCGCCGTAGAGAACATGTTCACGACCATATAGAGCAAAATACGAGGAGTAACCAATAACCTCATGTTTAAGCGTACGAATAGCACAACCAATTTTTGCTAAATTAACGTCCCACCGACGTTGATTATCAGAAACGTAAGAAGAAATCATGGTTTTCAGGACTCTATTAATACGTTCGGCCGGAATCGCCTGAGGATGATAGCGAACATTAAACAGAATTTTTGTTCGATAAGAATCGCAGAGTTTAGTGAAACTATTACTACGAAATTGTACACCATTGTCCGCAATTAGATACTGATGAGTACCATACACCAGGAAAATATTTTCCTCAATGGTTCGAGCAACAGCAGCGGCCGTAGATGCACGTAGAGGAAAGAAACAAGCATATTTCGTAAAACAATCGGCCACAACTAAAATGAAAGAATTACCTTTAGAGGATCTAGGAAGAGGTCCGACAATATCAGTACATAGGACTTGCCAAGGACGAGTGGCAGTAGCACGAGGAGACATAAAGCCAGGAGGTTTCTTTTGTTCGACTTTGTGTGCAGAGCAAATTTTACAACGACGGACGTATCGAGCAACAGCGGCTCTAAGTTTAGGCCAATAGTAACGCGTGGAAATTTTCGAGACAGTTTTGTGGACACCAGGGTGACCTGAAGTAGGTAGATCGTGATTCTCGTATAGAACCCTATTCCGTTGTTCGCTGGGAACTACTAACTTCCAATCGTCTTGAGGATGTTGGAGCAAAGACTGTTTAGATTTTACATGTTTGTATAGTAATTCGTTTTCCATATGCCAGTTAATGTA
This sequence comes from Platerodrilus igneus, assembly GCA_036346225.1. Classification (NCBI taxonomy): domain Eukaryota; kingdom Metazoa; phylum Arthropoda; class Insecta; order Coleoptera; family Lycidae; genus Platerodrilus; species Platerodrilus igneus. The sequence continues at coordinate 1,551,039 of JARFIW010001135.1, read as the reverse complement.
TAGTTTAGGATTGGAATTAACACGAGTCCGTAGTTTTAGATACCAAGGATCCAGAATTGGCAGAGTAATAGAAGATTTAGGAAAGTCATCAATTAAGTCAATTTTAGGTACGGAGCGAGATAAGGCGTCGGGAACGATGTTATCTTTACCTTTCCGATATACGATGGTGAAGTTATGTTGTTGAAGTCGTACAGACCAACGAGCTAAACGACCGTTGGGGCTTTGTAGATTATTCAGCCAGATAAGCGAGTGGTGATCCGTGATCACAGTAAAGTGAGAACCCTCGATATAGGGACGAAATTTCTCTATTACCCATATAACACCAAGACATTCTTTTTCGGTGGCGCTATAGTTGCGTTCCGCCTTTTTAAGAGAACAGCTAATGTAGCTAATGACTTTTTCGGCATCACCCTGTTGTTGAGTCAGCACAGCACCCAGACCAAAATCAGAGGCATCAGTCTGTATAGTAAAGGGTAAAGAAAAATCCGGACAACTCATCACTGGAGCTGTTACCAAGTGTTCTTTCAGCAGCTTAAACGCCTGCTGACATTCTGAAGACCAATTAAATTTAGAATTTTTCTTAGTCAAAGCAGTAATCGGAGCAGTAAGAGCAGAAAAATTTGGGATAAAGCGACGATACCACGAGCACATACCAACTATGCGTCGTACTTCAGTTACAGTAGTAGGAAGAGGAAGATTAAGAGTGGCCGAAACTTTTTCTGGGTCGACATGGAGTCCATGGCGATTTACTACGTATCCCAGATAACGGAGTTCCGGTCGGCAAATAATGCATTTATCTCTGTGAAGAGTAAGACCTGCAGAATTTAAACGAAAAAGTACTTTCTGTAGTACCACCAAATGTTGTTCGAAAGTCGAGGTAGCGATGATCACATCATCTAAGTATGCGAAACAGAAAGGTTCGAGATCAGCACCAAGCACACGATCTATAAGTCGCTGAAATGTCGCTGGAGAATTATGAAGACCAAATGGCATTTTAGTAAACTGGTATAAACCTCTACCAGGCACCGCAAATGCAGTAACCGCTTTAAAATTAGAAGAAAGAGGTATTTGCCAATAAGCAGAGCGAATGTCTAAACTAGTTCAAAATTTTGCGTCTCTCAGGCGGTCTAGAATCGTAGAAATGTAAGGCAGGGGATAGGCATCTTTTTCTGTAACCTCATTGACCTTTCTAAAATCGATGCAGAAACGATATGTGCCATCTTTCTTAGGCACCATAACAATAGGGCTAGACCAAGCGCTATTAGATGGTTCTACAACACCACTTTCTAGCATCTCATCCAGAGCTTAATTGACATGTCGAAGTACCGTAGGGGACATGGGATAATATCTTTGCTTGATAGGACTGGATGTCGTACGGATCTGATGTTCAATGAGATTAGTACAGCCCAAAGGTAAAGTATCATCGTTAGGAAACATCTGTTGGACTATACGAGACAATTCGGATTGTTGTGTGTTCAATAGATCGGAGAGAGCATTGATCTGACTGATCGAGACAGTAGAAGAAGAACAGAAAGTCCATTGACCCGTTCGAAAATCCGGGACAACACCCATGGATTTCCAGAAGTCAATGCCTAAGATCAGAGACTGAGAGATAGAAGGAACGACTAGGACGTCAAGAAGAATAGTTTTATTTTCGACTGACATGGGTAAAGTAAGCGACCCGAGAATGTCACAAGATTGACCATTGGCTACCGTACAGCTGTGGATCTCCGTTTGGGACAAAGGCAAAGAAAGAGAATAGAGGATATCCCAACCAGGACCACCAATAATAGTGCGAGAAGCGCCAGAATCAAGTAAACCCTTAAATTCGATGTCGAAAATAGTAAGAGTAAGATAAGGTCTGTTGTCCTCACGAGAACTAGCTAAAATAAAATCTAGAACATATTTAGATCGGTCATCAAGACCAGAGAAAGGATTTTCTGAGGAGATAAGAGGTACCGAGACAACTGTAGAAGGAATCGGGTCGGTTTCTCGGCTTAGCGACTCGATCGGTAGTTTAAATTCTTGTTACACCTCGTGCAATTGGCAGGGTAACCTTAGGTGTACCACAACCATAGCAATGAAGTATTTGCGGTTTAGTACAGGAAGGAGACTTGTGTTCTCGTTGGCCACAGTTCCAACAAGTAACGGGAGAATTAGAAATATTTTTAGGAGCCTCACTTGCCCCAGATGCAAGTGTTTTCGAAGTAGTGACATCAGAACGGGGAGGGACATAAGCGGACGTAAGTTTGCTGCGGACCACAGGACCTGTATAAGCTAAGTCGGGCTCTAGGAGTTGAGAAAAGTTCAGAGCAGGAGGAGACTTGAAATTATCTGCTTGGATTTTGCGCTGTTCCAGTCTGCGACCCACACGCAAAAGTTCGGCAAAGGTATTCAGATCCAGCAAAGCTAAGTTGGTTTGGTAGAAAGGGGTAAGATTTGGTAACATAATATCGAGTTTCTGTAGTTCAGAGAGAGAGATTGTTAGACGAGCAAATAAATTTTCCATCGTAGCTAAATATACACCAATAGACTCTGAGGGACCCATAGTACGTTGCTTTATTTCCTCCAAAAGTTTTTCGTTGTAATTAACGGGTTGGAATTCTTCCCTTAATAGCCGAATAACATCCTGCCAATTAGTTAAGGATTTTCGATGTGCTCTGAATAAAATTAAAGCTTTTCCTGAAAGTAGGTCTGATGCCGAAGAAAATAGTTGAGACGCAGAAACGTTGCGTTCCTAGCATAATTCGTCCACGCGTAATAGAAATGCATTTAAAGACATACGGTCATCACCCGAAAATTTTAAGTCCCATTTAGACACCAGCTGTCCATAACCAGACGTAGCAATTGATTTAGAAATAGATATAGGTATAGGTAATTCATCCGAAGATTCAGCAGAAGTAAGATCATCCTCAGTATCAGTAGTAGTCGGATTAATAGTAGCCGTAGAAACAAGTGGTACCCTAGGGGAAGTGGAAGAACGTTTAAAGCGACGGTATAATCTCTCGCAATCACTGCGGAAATTGCTAACACATAGCAACAACTTTCCCTGTATTACGGTTTCAGCGTCAGAAGTAATATTCATACGTTGGATTCTCCCTTTAAGATGCATAGCAAGGCTAATAATACGTTTGCCGTCGGCAGTTGAAATATCACCATTAAAGTCTTTGACCTTCGTAGTTAACTCAGTTAAACCCTCAGTCACGGCTTTATTATCCGCCTGGAAATCGACACCAGATTTAAGTGGACTTAGCGCTTCGGAAGATTCCATTTTTAAGATATTCCTCAAGGACTTACAAAGTTCGGATACAGGTATCTTTGCATCAAACCCACGCGAACCGACTTCATATTTGAGTTCAGCCTCATGTAACCGATCAACTTTTAATCTCCAAAAGTCACCCATTATGACAGAATCGACAAACAACACCCAAATATATTAAGAAAAATCAAGAACAAGAAAAAAAATCGAGCAGGAGAAAAAAAAAATATCGAGCCCCACGTTTATCGGGTCCCCTCGTTTAGTACGCCCCACGTTTAGTCGAGCCCCACGTTGGGCGCCAAAATTTTATGTTACGTATTTCTAGTAGACGCCACGTTGTGCGTCAAAGTTATGTCACGTTAGCTCGTAGCCGTGCGTAACAAAAGAAAATCCAAAAGGAAAACCAGTGACCGGGCTCAATCGGAGAGTAGGGTGGGGGGTTGTAGAAAACAGACCCACCTACAAGGGACGCGGCTGCCAGGAGTTAGTACTAGTACCTGCACTAGAGAGATTAGAATAGTAAACCTGAAAGAAAAACAAATTAGTCCTGCAAACCTGAAACAGAGAAAAAGCATAGCATATGGATCAAGTATAAATTGTTCAGTATTTTGTAGACTAAAAATAAAAGAAACTGTTTAGATAAACTCTATAATCTAACAACAGTAATAGCAGTACAGAAAAATTCTGAGTACAAAGTGCGGCCATATTGGGGAGTAGCAGAAACGTTTCATCACACACCAATTAAACATAATTCAGGTAAAATGTAACAAAAAAATTATAAATAGGTAAGACATAATTAATCTAAGTAATTTAGAAAAATTTTTAGCAAAGACATAAATCAGTAGATAAGCACAATTGTTCTGTCATTCAGTATATAGGTAAGACATAACTAGTCTAAGTAATTTAGTAAAATTTTTAGCAAAGACATAAATCAGTAGATAAGCACAATTGTTCTGAGTCATTCAGTATGGTTGATTGTTCTTTTTTTTTTTGTTATTAAATAGCGGGCAAGTCTATGGAAAAGGTATCAGAACGACAAGGAATATTGCAAAAACAACGGGTAGATATTTACAGTAAGAACAAATAGGAAATAGTGTAACTTTCACAAGGTCCTTCAGTACCGCTTCCTTGCCATTGCAGTGTGGGATCCACGATGTCTGGCACTAACGAAGCACTGCACCCTAGACTGTGAGGGTGTTGATGGAACTTATCACCACTTACCCTAATCACACTGACTGATTTCACTGGGGTTAGCAGCGGACCTTATCACGCGAAGGAACTATGTATATTAGTTGCATAACCATACAACAAGCGGCGAGGAACTTCAACCACTACTTTTGTATACCGGTAGTCTGTCACAGTTTAAATATTACCAGACAAAGCAAGCAACAAAAGCCATAATCAGTAAAGCACATGCATCACTAACGTAAGTCCGTCACAATGTCCTTAAAACCCGCGTGCATCGAGTTAAAAGCAGCACGAAACAGTATCTTTAACGTAATTCCTATATCGGAACCAAAGACCAACTACGACTCCGCGACAGTTAGTTCTACGGCTTTTTTTTCCATAAGAAAGACGACTAAAACGTTTAGTAGACACGCGTAAGCAATAAAGCCGTACGTCGAAAGTTCTTTGAACACACGTGCGTCGAGTTTCGCCAGCTCTACAACTCTTAGTTCAACCAGAAAAACCGTATCTTTTTCACTTAATTTTTGACATTTCGTAAGCAAGAACAAAACACGACCCTTTTTTGTTTATATCTATTCCTACTAGTACAACTTCTGCTCGCCTACCTAGACCTGTATATCCACATATTAATTGCAGCGGTTTTAGTTATTAATGACAAGTGGAAAATAATTTTGCGAGTATTCCAATTTACCACTAAACTATCTTTTAGAGTTAATACAAGCGAGTCAACTTGCATATTAATCTGAAAACTAGGCGGAAGTATTTACTCTATACAAACAGCGATCCAAAAACGATGTATTTTAAGCATTAAGTAGACGAAAAAGGTTAGGCCACCAAAAATCCACGTTGCAATGTCTTTGTTATCACTTTCACTGTCTTCTTCAATCGAATCGGAGTCATGCTCACTTTCTATGACAAATTCGCAGTCAGATTCTAAGTCACTTTCTAATTCGTCATTATCCGGTAAAGTGTCGTCGTCAACCCCTTCAAACCATTTCATAACCGTCTCTTCATAGTCTTTGTCGGTTATATTTACTCGCCTAGATGTACCGGGACGTGATTCCATAATAAAACAACCTGAAATAAAATAACAAAATAAAATAATAATAATAACAAAATAAAAATGTGTAACGTACTTACTGCATCCGGTCAAATTGACCGGTAGAAAACGGAATTGATTAATATCTTGACAAATAACACGACCACACAACTGCGGGTATATCAGTCGACTGACATTCAGAACGTAAGAAAATACACTGACGGATGAATAGGCCACTAGAGAATTACCCGCGTTATTTAAATTTGAAATAATGCAATGGTCAAATTGACCGGAGAACAGCAGTTACGGGTTAAATGATATATTTGTGGAGTAGATTTTGGTACTACATTGGTTTACGCGTTTATTTTCTACTCACAATACCGCCTTGCGGATATTACTGCTTTTACTTATATTAGGCGAGCCACGTTTTTTGGTTTGTGTTTTCTGATATTAATTATTTATCTTTCAGAATCTTGTATTGTATGAATCCAAAGTTGCTCCTTGTTAGCTATTAATTCATTAAAACCCACTTCTGTGGTAAAGTATAACTCAGAAATTTCAGCACTAATATTATCTATTTCAGGTTTTTTTTAAATCTTTTTTTTAATCTTGGTCTTAATCTTGATACAGTTTCATGTATAACAGATCCTTATACCAACCCTTGGATGCTCCTTGTGAATCCACTTCAATTCCGTACTTATCATCCGTTTGGATTCCTGTTTAAATTCAATATTAAATATTACTTCATTCAGTGGCTTGGGTGATGAAGAATCGTTGGAAGCAGAAAGCATTGATCCCGACTCCAGGTTGTATGTTTAGAAGTTAGTTATACCTATTGCTGTATTTGTTGTGTGTTATGTTACGCAGGTATTGGCGTAATTATTGTTTAATCTTAATTGAATCCGTGTAATTAGTCGTATGCTGGTTATATTGTTATTGGTAAACTATATCAAACTTTTGGTATCCTACCACCAGCTGTTCGTGTGTTTACTCATGATACAGGTCAGCACTGGAGCACAGCGATTCACTAGCTAGTAATTGCATCGTCCAGGTATGCTCAATTTATGCCGCTTTCTGGTGAGTAATCATTTATATTAATTAATATTTATTGCTAACCTGTAGGTGAAAAGCCATTTGTGTGTATTTTTGTAAGGTTTTCCCCTCTGTGTTTTTGAAATTTACTTACCTGCGAGAAACATTTTGCGCCTAGTTTAATGTCAATTTGTACGCGCCAACAGGCGAAAGATATCTTAAATTCCTTGCTTTTAGTGGGATACCGGTTTATATATTATCAGTTATGTGTGTTATAAAAATACGTTTATATTTGCAGTGCCACTGTGGTGTGTATTTAAATCCAGATAAATTGCTTGTGATTGTAATTCAGTTATTTTGTAATATAGTTATATGATTGTAGTGGCTACCGTTGTTATACTTATTTTGCTGTTTAGGTGTAATATTATCGGAAACCATTGGGACTTGGGGTTTCGTAGTTCTTTCGGCATTTTAATCAAGTCTCTGACGCCTTTTATACTGTATTTACTTGTAGGTTTGTTCGCGCTCTTAACGACCTACTTGCAGGAATCAAGATCCACCCTTGCAGAAGAGTCTTTATTAGCCGCGGTGCCAAAAGTCACCGTATCTACCCTAAAGAACCCACCTTTGTAAGCTTTCATCATATTACCGTGACAATATAGCATGAGGGATTTTTTTGTAAAATTCGCAATCGATTCAAATAATTTAAGAAAAATCACTTTCAAAAACGAATGCATGATGTAATGATGGCACAACAATCGCATTAAGAACATGGGGCACATCTTTCCAATACAAGTGGATTAATGGACCAAACCAACGTCAGGCTTAACCATATCATCTGCTGTCGGCACGCCTTTTTTTATTTTAAATAAAAATTTTTATTTTCAATTCCTGGAGCAATGGAACAGCTAAAAACCCAACTACTGACGTAGTATATCCAGAGTCTAATAAACCAGTAATACTTCTGTCAAACAATTTCACCATGATATACGGACGATTGTCACAATTTTTCTTTACAAACAACGGATTTGTTTTGGGTTTTGAGGTAGTCTGATGAAAACTTTTTACCTTTTCAAGTCATTTCAACCAAACATTTCTACAAAAGAAACTTTTTTACACATCATTATAATAGCCTAAGGGATATAGCAGCTTGTTGACTACCAAGCATCTGCTTCCTTACTCTTTTTTTGGACACGATGGACATGAGGGTGGAGTAACTTATTTACAACCACAATTAAAACAAAATATTTTTCGAAGAGCTCTTCAATATCTAAACGTATGGCCAGCACGTGGACAATTCCAACACACTGATTTATTTATCTTAACCGGGTCTGAAGATAGCTCAGCTATTTAACAACTAGGATTACCATTACTGATGACTTGAACTCAAGAACGCGATTTATTTTTATAAACTCGGCGTCTGAGAGTAAAAGCTCTTTCACTTGAAATTGAACGTTTCTCTTCAAATTCAGGTTTAAACTTATTACTTGACGAGACAGAGACTGAGCTTTGTTTCATCTCATTGGCTTTCTGCAATTTTTACACCAACTTACCAAAGTTGCAACATCCTCAATCTCGTACAAAGAAAATTGTGAGAAAAAATTGATTTTTTCTAATTTATCTTGCTTTATGTGAGCAACAAACAAAACGATTGGTTCATTTTCTTTTCTGATGACGAAATTTTATTAAGATCTCACCTTCTACATGGGCAGGAAAAAAATAAAATTTTTTTAAACGCAACAATAAGGAATCCCAATTTGCTACAGAACTCCTTACACTACAAAACCAAATAAGGGCGTTACCCACAAATAATTCAACCAATACATTATATAAATCCACTATACGAATCTTGCTGCACCCTGCCAATTCCATTATTCTATCTAAAAATTGATACCGTTGCTTGGGATCACCAGCAAACTTCACCCACCAAAAATCAACAGGTATAAACGAATAAAGATATGTTACTATAGGTACAGGGACATTAACTTTAGGAGAAATGTATTATTTATTTCAATAGGACTTGTCGACTCTCTATTCCAGGTAGCACATTGTCGTCAAATTCACGTCATAATTACGTCATCTTTTCTGACTAATGACGACAATTTGAGAGTTAAAATAAAAACAAAATGACTAAAAAATGACGTACATTTGACACTTTCAAAATGACTTCTAGCTGATGTCAATATGACGTCAACTAAAATGACTTGTTTACATAGATCTTTTCATACGCGCGTACAGTATCCACATATGCTAAAGCTGTAACAGAAAAAGGTCATTGTATATTAAACAAAATCATAAATACCTGTTTTCACAAGGGCTGGAACCAGCGATCTCAGACTAGGAAATCATTGAAACTCCGTCTGTACCCCTGATCCACGGGGGTTTATAGTAATAGTTACTTATACAACAAGTGAGTAAAGTAATACTTTTTTCACGAGTAGGAAAATTTGACCGCACGAGTCAAGGAGAGTGCGGCAATTCTTAAGAGTTAAAAAAAGTTGCTTTACTCAAGAGTTTCATACAAAATTATTTCTACATCCGTAGATAAATAAATTCGATAAAATTGTCACTCATTTTTATTTATTTAGTAACACTAATATTACCCCCCTTCACAACCTTACATGTGATTTTCCAACGCTCCACCCGAAGGTACTACTTTGGCCAGGAAGTGAGTTTTTTTACCTGGAAAATTTTGAATTTTGCTGAATCGTTGCTGTTCCAAGCAAGGTAGAGATCTTTAACGTGCGTGACAACACTTACACACGGGACCTCCAATTTACCTCTCATCCGAACGAGGGTGTATTTTTGTGAAAAATGCTCGTCTAACATTTTTCAAGCGGACCGTGTCGTGATTCGAACCCGGGACCTTGGGTGTAGTAGTCACACACATACTGCTACGCCACAAAGCCGCCCCCCTTTCACAACCACTGAATGCCGGAGAAATAGGGTATATAAGTGTAAAACAATAGAAGGGGATTGAACTGCATCTAACAAGAAAGAACAGCGCCTATTATGAAAGACAACAAACATAGAAACAAGAAGAAAATTGTTGAAAACATATGTGTGGAGCACAACACAGTATGCCTATGAAATACGGGCAGTAGGAAAAGCAGGCGGAAAAACGGTAGCAGCCTTTTGGAATGAAGTGCTTCAGATGCATGAGGATCATAGCATGGACAGACAAAGTTAATAACAAATAAGTTTTAGAAATAGTAAAGGAACAAGGATATCTGTGGAAAAAATAGGAGAAATAGAAGGGCAGAATACGTTCTAAGGCATTTTTGGGGAACAGTATGGGATATATCACAAGCAGAGACAGGAAAAAGGAAGTAGATGTAGACCTAGATCAGATAGAGATAGATGCAAACTGTGCAAATTTCAGGGAAATGTGTAGGTTAGTTCAGAATAGGAAACAATGATGGTACGCGTCTAACCAGTTTCAGGACTGAAAATCTAATGATGATGACTAATATTAAATGTACAATTTTGAACATTAATATATTGTAGTGACAGTGAAGTTAAAGATGCTATATTATTATTCATATTGTCACCATTTATTGAGTTTATAGAAATAATATCTTCTTCAGTTGTAGCTATCTCAAATCGTTTAAGAACAGTTTTAACAGTTTAGATAATTAATTGATGACAAAGAGCCAAGCATTCAAAGCACACTACGTTACACAAACATCTTTAATTGCGTTAAAAAATAGCACGCTACAATTCTTTTTTTAATGCAAAAGCGTAAAAGAAGGAACCGCTAAGACGCTTTTTTAACGCTTTTTGATCGATCCAATAACCACATACTTTATGAATGAAAAATAATTTTAAAAAACGCGAGTTTTGTGGCGGACGTAGAAAAAAGTTTTTCACAAAAGCTATAACAAGCGAGCCATGTTGCACGCTAAATATGTCAAAATAGTCTACCAGTTTCCATTTTAAAGTACAACAATAATGTGGGATATGAATTTTAGAGCTTTTAAGACTGTATTTTAGTTTCAGTTAATGTATATCGCAAAAATTTATAACATGACACTTGAACAACTTTTCCCTAACAGATGCCACTACCAAAAAGTCTGGAAATATTTCACTTAATAGATGCAAATTAAAATTGTAAAAAGATTTATTAAGAATTATGACCAGCTTTTTGGTGTGATACTTATTACATTATAATAAACAAACTTTTTTACTCTACGACATTTTACGTTTATTAAACGTGCACCAATTACAATATAGCTTAGTAGAAATTTTCTAATTAACGTCTGTTGGTTGTGGCCTACACGAAACACATTTGGAATGATATTTTTCGTTAATATTTTTCACCCTTTCTATATTATAACCTATTTACAGCTACATGTTTTAGCTTTTACGCCATATCTAGCAGGTACACATTTTCGAGAGCTTCCCGGGCAAACTACCGTTAAAGATCTTAGACATCTCTCTTTCTTAATAAGAAATTTGCCATTTTTGTATTAATTTATCCTCATACTATCCACCACCTCGATGATTTTAACAATCTGTTTCTTCTAGGGATTTACCATATTTTGATCGTAATTATATTTAACGTAATTAGATTTATTTTTAAAACAGTATTCATTTTCTACATAACAATTTTTTATTACAGAGGGATTAGAACCATTTATAATAAAATCAATCGGAAACCCTCGGTTTCTTATATGCGCTATGTAAGCCCGTTCCCATGGGAGTAAATTTTTAGTTATAATCCGCGTTTTTTGCAAGCTTGGCCAGTCTTATAGTTCAACTTTTGTTTTGTATAAAATGAATATAGCAAAATTTTTTAAATGTGAATCCTGTCACTTCTATTTTACCAAGTTATTTTACCAGGTTATTCTGTATGATTCCTGCCGTGTCGCCTTTATCAGAATGAATAGCTTACAAAGGCACCGGATCTAGCAGTACGGTGTAACTTCGACTACATCGAAGGATGAACGTTCTACTTTGTCGACGGTTGCAGAATTTACCTCCAAATAACAGTGGGTTAGTATCCGGTGCAATGTGTGCGATGTGGATTTCAGAAAGCCTGCGTATGGTGATCAGCTATGGAGCAATAGGCACAAGAATTCTGCAGTTACTGCCATCGAGGAAGATGCTACTATCCAAATAATTAACACAACGTTTATAAAAACCACCTCGTTAGCTATCGTTTAAAGAGCGTCGACGCCGACGGCGGCGGAGTACCCGAGTTTTTCCATCTACAGATGAAGCAAACGATTAATTTTGTCCGTACAATGTTAAACAAGCATACGGCGATACAGCTTAATTGAAAACTTTATGTCTTGTTATGTACAGTTTTGGCCCTCCAGAATATCTAGCCGGTAATTCACAGAAAATTTGGTGAGGTACCCCGCTAAAAATCCCGTTTCGGTATAATACCGAAAACCTTGACTGTACTATCAAAGTTTGTTGCCGACTAATTCAGTGGGAAGGGTGGTGTAAGTGTTTGAAGAGGATTCTAGAATGCTATCGGGCGTAAAATATGGTCTTGATCGGTAAATATCTTGGACTCTACATAATCTCACAGGATAGCTAGGCCCTAGAAAAAATAACTCTGATCAGGAGAGTGATTCTGACTTGAAAATATACCTGAAAATTTATTAAAAACAATTTGACTTTAAACCCAAAACAAATGCGAAACCTAAAAACACGTTGCAATATTTAAGACTGCTAACTGTAAAAAAGGTTGCTAATAGCAAATGCTGGATGACCTGAAATACTCAATCACGCTTCTAGGTAATCACATCAATTTATTACAGCAAAACTGTTTGGGTTCGGAAATAGTAGCGGAAGTAGACCGTTCCTTAAGATTCAAATACTTTGCCCTTATGACATCTAACGAATCACTGAAGGCGACCTGTTTGCTTTTATCTTAAGTTTGGTTTCAACCGATAAATTATAATTTATAATTTCATCACGTAAGGTTTCGTTATTAATTTCGAATTTATCTAGGCGTAATATTTTTTCCTGAAATCCGCAAAGTTTGGTGGAAATTGCAGTTTTTGCAAAATCCGTTATCTCAGTCAACTGAATAATAATGTTTTGTAGTCTCGCCTTTAATTGGCCTTTGGAAATCATTAGGGTATTCAAAATGACTCCTAGAAGACAGTAAATATTTGTATATTTAAATAATAAAAAGTGCGACAAATCGCTTAAAAAAACATATTTAAGCTTTTGATAAACTTTGCATTAAGAATAGCAAAGTAACCCTATTTAGAATAAAGTTTTAAACTTTCGAAATGAACAAGATTGCAAATTTTGGGAATTAACATAAAAATTGAATAAATACAAATAATAATCAGTGTTTGTAAACAATGCTCTGGTTAAAGAAAATGTAAACTAAACTCGTTGTCGTATGGAAACGACACAATTAAATAATTGTTAAACACCTCTAGTGATAAACAAAGCGCACGTTGAACCAACGGACAACAATTTGACAGCGATATCAAATTATTCAAGATGGTATTTGTAATTGAATGAATTATAAATGCGAACGATTAACAATCAGGGGAAAATCACGCTAATCTTATAGGATCTAGGCTCGTTAGAATCAAATTTTGTATAGAACTTCTATAGAAAGCAAATGGCGCTGATACTTAAGATATACGTAATTTTCTTGATTGCGCAAGTAAATAAAGTACATTTAAAATACAAGAAAGCAGTGTGAGTAAAAATTCACTCACCAAAGAAAATATTCAGTAGCTTGAAGAATGTAGTTGGCAATCTAAATAAGGATAAGGAAAAGGGATATGATTGCTGAAGAAAAATAAGCACTTTTACTCGAACTCGCGTGCCTGGAAAGTCAAAGGCTAGATTATACCGCTAGTAGATCAGCGGTAGATAAACGGTATGTTTTCAGCATCAAATGTAAGAATAATGATTGAAGTGTGAATGAAGACGTTAACAATTATTTTTTCTAATAAAAACAGAATTTGTTCAATGTTATGTCAAAATGGCAAAATTTCAAACACAGAAAGTTATTAATAAAGATGTCCAATACCCCTACGGAACTAACCGCTTATGACTACAATAAAAAAATCGTTTCTACTCCATATGATTGGGCATATTTCATAAAGTGTACAAAATGTTACTACTTAAAAGGAAACTGTTTTAAAGAGCCCTAATTCCCTTAGCAAACATATTTACATAACAAGATTTAGGTCAAATCGACATGAAATGGCCTCTAGAATTCGCAGTTCTTTTTTGCACAGAATGCTTCTGGACATCCTGTATATACTCCAAATACAATTAAAAAAATGTGTAAGGTCTATACCAAAACATAAATTTGCTCAAATTTACTAAATATAGTTTTTTTTTTATTTTCGTGAAAACATCTAAAAACGGTTGTACTGAATTTAATGAGGTGCTGTATTCATCTTTCACCGACAAACTCAAAGATATATTCTGCGTATTTTCTCAGCCGCGAATTAATAATTTTCAAATGTATGTTTACTCATTCATTTACATCGCTTACACATACAACGATGCTAATGCTTTTCAAATATATGTTTACTCATTCATTTACAATGCTTCCACATTCAGGGATGCGCTTACTCTACAAATATTCTAAGCATAAAGTTAAAATATTATTGAAATTTTTGTCAAAATACTTTGTTGATTCTTTACGCAAGTGCATCAAACAGGTATTTCCTTCGCAAAAATCTCGATTTTGCAGGACATACTACAAATTGCTCTTTTACATTATCCTCAGTTTAGTGCAGAATAAGACAACAGTACTGAAGTTATTCAGCTCCTGCAGTTTATTGCTTGATACTGAAATCTGTGATTTGCGTTATTTGTTTTACAGCAGAACATGAAGAGAAATTGATAAACTTTTCTGTTTCTCAGAATTGAGGGTAACTTATTTTGATATTTAACTTCTATAACTGCAAACATCCGTATTATTTTATTCAGACTTCCATCATCTACACTCGGTTTACAAACGAAGCAAAATAATAAAATAAACCGCCAGCGGAAACCATTTGGCCCCAAGGTTAATTTTTTGAATAAATAATATAAAACATTAACTACTTTTCAGTCCTACTTTAGTTCATCACGTTAAAATTACAAACCTCATTAACTTTTGAAATATAGCAACTCAATAAACGTTTCGATCCGAAAATGATATCTAAAGTGTATGTATTTGACTTGTAACCTGCGTGTTAACTTTTTAGCAGACCTTTTTAATCCAAGTAGCAACGCTGTATAATTTGAAGTGACATATCATTGACACTTTTTTAGGTTATTCAGACTGTTCACTATCTTTAGAAGATTCCTATAATACTATAGTATATAAACGCAGCTATTTAAAATATCAGATATGCTAGGAATGCTTTTTATGTAAAATAACATATTTATTTCAACTCCTAAATGATAATTGTGTTTTCTTGGATAAACTGAATAATCGGTCTATAAAAAAACAGTCTCAACTCATTTCAAATTATTTAAAAATAAATAAAAATATAGTGTACCAAAACAAAGGCCATCGTATAAAGCAAAACCATTAAAAATTAAAATAGGAGAAGTTGATTAGCATTTTAGATGCTGTGTAAATCGACTTTTTATACAGAGGCATAAGTTGCGATCCTATGAGTATCCCAAAAGAAAAGCAGCAACCCGACATCGGTTAGTACACGTCCGAAAAATTAGCTGAGTTGTTCAAACGGAAGATATCTCAACCAACACAAA
Organism: Platerodrilus igneus; assembly: GCA_036346225.1. Classification (NCBI taxonomy): domain Eukaryota; kingdom Metazoa; phylum Arthropoda; class Insecta; order Coleoptera; family Lycidae; genus Platerodrilus; species Platerodrilus igneus. Next base: position 1,535,821 of record JARFIW010001135.1, on the reverse strand, counting down.
ATAAAAGATGAGAATGTACATACTGTAGCTAAATTATAATGCAAAAGTTACTCCCAATTTAAAATTAAGAATTCCCTATGTTAGTTATTAAAATAAGGCTTGTGACGCCAAATAATTCTAATAAAGTCTTTACGAAATTAAAAACAACCACGAGAAGACATTGTAGCATTTTAAAAGAGGATTTCACGGCTACGGGCGGGGTGAGAAGATGACAAAGCCACTGTTCGGCTATGAAGAATGCCTGCTGAGTTTTCTTAGCCAAAAATCCATTGTTGGAACGAGTTTCTTAACGCAAGTGGGTGTTCCAGAATCTAAATGTATTACATCAGGACTCAATCGGGAACAGGACACAATAGTATTCTATTTAGATGTAATACATGCGAGTTAAATTATTCAATTTAAGGAATTATGGCAATCGTTAATTAACCGTGCAGGTAATTGAAGATTCAGAGCCAATTAGTGAAACGGGAAATAGAACTGTTCTGACATTAACTATGGAGAGCAATTAATAAAACAATTATTTATAGTACAGATAAAAGTGGGTATTGTTAAAAGATATCCAGACACTCCAATAATAAAATCGGATTTTGGGAGAAGCCTTTATTTTGAAAATTGTTTTAGTTTAATAAAACATTGAAGGAGTGTTTTAAAGTGTGATTATTAAAGCTGAAAGATGGGGGGCAAGATTGAAACATCGAAAGCAAGGATTGCTGTCCGAAAGAATCGTCTTGTAAGTAGCAAACAAATAGATGGAAGTGCTAGGATGTCGGTTTGGCACCCATTAATTGTAACAATTAGTAAAACATAGTTTACAAATTGGGACAACTGTAAAAGTGAATCATTCGCTTTACAATTATACTATGGGTTTCACAAAATAAGCAACAACTAATTTGGTGTATAATATAACAAGTTGCATTATCAGATGGTTAGCGCTAAATATTGTTAGAGGGGGGTCTGAGAATTGTTTTTTATAGAATAAAGGAACCATATTGAGTGGACAATGAGAATGATTGACAACTTCAGCGGTGCATTTAAAGTTCATGATTGAATACATACAATAGGAAAACAGGAATATATTCCGGTACCTTCTAGAAAGGTATGGAGAGATTGTGATTGGATATAAATACCTTTTTACACAATACAAAACCGTATATTCCTAGACTCAGTGCTATAAAGAAGATTATTAGAACGGTTTAGTTGCTAAAATATATATCCTAGCATCTATGTAAATTATAAAATAAGTGATTAGCGTTTGGTTAATAATTAATTAATGGTGCATAAAGTCTCCGCGAACTAAGAAAGACTTCGGTACACCAATAATTATTACTAAGCTACTGCAGCGTCATTTTTGAATATTAATTGTTCTCTATAAATACCGAATTGCTGTTCAAAAAATGATTTGCATACCAAACTTTCCGCTTTGTACAAGCAGTCATGTTTAGTTATCTAAAGTATTTTCATTTGATTTAGGTTGATCATTAGTTGTTCCAACACAATTTTATAGCAACTACTTACAAACTTCTTACAATTCACTACTTGGTTTAGACAGCATGAAGAATTTATTTTGCTTTCCACTGTACTAATCCATTATCTCAATTTATTCTATATTACTAAGTTTTAATAACTTAGTAATCTTTTCTTTCCAATAATATATTAAGAAGCATTATTGATTGCATAGTTGTGGCGTGTCCACAAACATTTCATTTGTATATGAACGCATCGTCATTATACATCCCGATTCCATCAATCTTAGGCTATACAGCTTGTTCGTTATCTGCTCGAGTTTAGTCGACCCGTACAGGTGATTGTAACAACATGTGTGGAAATTTAGGGTCGGCGAATTTGCGAATAGCAATTCATATTCTTGCCTTGGGGCAAGAATCGGGTGTCGCTACGAGAAGGTTTGTTACGTTTGCTAATAAATTTTGCTGTAACATTCCGCAAATCTCAAAGGCCAGACATACTTGTATAGCCATCTATAGAAAGACAATGTAGTTTCGATTCAATTTTTGTACTTCCACGCTTAGTAGTGTTGGTGTTTTACCACCTGATGGCGGTAATATTTACCTTTGCCATAGTACAAAGATTGCTTAGAAATTATATCATTATAATAGCGTCGATTACTTCATGAAAACTTCATTGGAAACTAATTCACTCTGAAGATGCTTAAGGAAGCTGAAACCGGCCGGTTAGTAAATGCTTCCTCCCCTATGAAGTAATGAGGCTACTGTTTTGTTAATGGCTATACAACTATTAGTCCGATTTGTATTCGTTAATAAGCTCTTATTATTTTCATAAGAGTTTGTTTACCGATACATCTTATTTTATATATTGTAATTCTCAGAATTGAGGGTAACTTATTTTGATATTTAACTTCTGTAACTGCGAACATCCGTATTATTTTATTCAGACTTCCATCATCTACATTCAGTTTACAAACGAAGCAAAATAATAAAATAAACCCGCAGCGGAAACCATTAGGCCCCGAGGTTAATTTTTTGGATAAATAATATAAAACATTAACTACTTTTCAGTCCTATTTTGGTTCATCACGTTAAAATTACAAACCTCGTTAACTTCTGAAATATAGCAACTCGATAAACGTTTCAATCCGAAAATGCTATCTAAAGTGTATGTATTTAACTTGTAACCTGCGTGTTGACTTTTTAGCAGACCCTTTAATCTAAGTAGCAACGCTGTATAATTTGAAGTGACATATCGTTGACACTTTTTTAGGTTATTCAGACTGTTCACTATCTTTAGAAGATTCCTATAATACTATAGTCTATTAACGTAGGTATTTAAAATATCAGATACGCTAGGAATGCTTTTTTATGTAAAATAACATATTTATTTGAACTTCTAAAATGATAATTTTGTTTTCTTGAATGAACTGAATAATCGGTCTACAAAAAAAAACAGTCTCCACTCATTTCAAATTATTTAAAAATAAATAAAAATACTGTGTACCAAAACAAAGGCCATCATATAAAGCAAAACTATTAAAAATTAAAATAGGAGAGATTGATTAGCATTTTAGGTGCTAGTACTACAAGACCTACAAAAGTTTTAGAACAGTGGAAATGCAAATTAATATTAAGATATAATGTTTGAGAATGTTTTGTTTGGTCAATGCTTTAAAAACAAAAAAAATAAAGTCTCTATATATGAGAACTCACATACACGGAAAACTTATATTAACTAGTGTTTTAGGCATCACCTGATTTATAAATCATAGCAGTCCCTGCGATATCATGCAACGGAAACAAGTAGCCACCTGATCATCAAGTTACATCATCTGAGTGCACAAGAGTCTTGTTTGTCGCCATGCGGTCCCCAAAGAATTAGTCGCAGAGTGTGAAACTCAAATATTTAAAACTAACATTAAATGTAATTATAAAACTAAATACAGAATTCATCTTTTACAATGCATATAAATGCATACAATTTTCATAAATGCCTGTAAAGTATTCTGTTAAATCAAACAAATTACAACTCTAGCTACTAGCAAGATAAAGACAAAATACATTGTGGCAAAAAAAATGTTACGTTATAGATTAGCCAATACTACTGCATTAACAATATGTAATTTCCTTAATTCTGCCATTACTGAATACAAAGCAAAAGGCAGGTTAGTTTTTTTAATCTATACAATAATTACTACATTTTATCATAAATATTAAAGGTTTGGAACATCAAATAGATAATATTAATTCTCAAAGATACTTTAGAAGAGAAAGGTACATGAACAGTTTTTGTTGTGCTGCAACGGTAAGAAAATGTAACATTTCAACGACAACTTCAAAAAGATAGACAAACGTATATCGATTTATGGTTTAAAAATAGTAATTAGCTAAACGTATAATCTTCAAGATATTTTCCAGGAAAAAGATAGCTAATTGTCCATTACTAGTTCCATATATTAAATAGGTAACATAAGATTTCCAGAAAAAACTTCAAAGAAAAATATAACAGACAACAATTATTTTGATTTGGAGGACACACTTGGCAATGTACACCGCCCCTCCTGCAGATACAGATACTCCTAAAGGAGTAGTGTTTTCGTAGTATCCTGGAAAAGATATTTCCTTTATACACTCTAAAAGGAGAAAACCCGTGAAGCAGTGCTTGTCCATAAGAACAGCATTAGGGCCAGGTAGGAGTCTGGATGCAGACCCTATATGAAATATATGAAATATATGAAATGTATGAAATGTACGCAATGTACGAAATGTACAAAATGTACGAAATGTACGAAATGTACGAAATGTACGAAATGTACGAAATGTACGAAATGTACGAAATGTACGAAATGTACGAAATGTACGAAATGTACGAAATGTACGAAATGTACGAAATGTACGAAATGTACGAAATGTACGAAATGTACGAAATGTACGAAATGTACGAAATGTACGAAATGTACGAAATGTACGAAATGTACGAAATGTACGAAATGTACAAATTGTACGAAATGTACGAAATGTACGAAATGTATGAAATGTAAAAAATGTACGAATGGTACCAAATGTACGAAATATACGAAATGTACAAAATGTACGATATGTACGAAATGTACGAAATGTACGAAATGTACGAAATGTACGAAATGTACGAAATGTACGAAATGTACGAAATGTACATGAAATGTACGAAATGTACGAAAATGTACGAAATGTACGAAATGTACATGAAATGTACGAAATGTACGAAATGTACGAAATGTACGAAATGTACGAAATGTACGAAATGTACGAAATGTACGAAATGTACGAAATGTACGAAATGTACGAAATGTACAAAATGTACGAAATGTACGAAATGTACGAAATGTACGAAATGTACGAAATGTACGAAATGTACGAAATGTGCGAAATGTACGAAATGTACAAAATGTACAAAATGTACGAAATGTACGAAATGTACGAAATGTACGAAATGCATGAAATGTTCGACATGTACGAAATGTACGAAATGTACGGAATGTACGGAATGTACGAAAAGTACGAAATGTACGTAATGTAGGAAATACACGAAATACACAAAATACACAAAATACGCGAATTACGCGAAATACACGAAATACACGAAATACGCAGAATACACGCAATCCACGAAATACACGAAGTACACGAAATACGCGGAATACGCGGAATACACGCAATACACGCAATACAAGCAATACACGGAATACACGGAATACTTGAAATACGCGGAATACACGGAATACACGGAATACACGGAATACATGGAATACACGGAATACACGGAACGCACGAAATACACTGAATACACGGAATACTTGAAATACGCGGAATACACGGAATACACGGAATACACGGAATACACGGAATACATGGAATACACGGAATACACGAAACGCACGGAATACACTGAATACACGGAATACACGAAATACACGAAATACACGAAATACACAAAATACACGAAATACACAAAATACACTAAATACACAAAATACACTAAATACACAAAATACACGAAATACACGAGATACACGAAATATACGAAATATGCGAAATACACGAAGTACACCAAATACATGAAATATATAGAATATATGAAGTATATGAAATATATAAAATATATGCAATAAATGAAATATATGAAATATATGAAATATATGAAATATATGAAATATATGAAATATATGAAATATATGAAATATATGAAATATATGAAATATATGAAATATATGAAATATATGAAATATATGAAATATATGAAATATATGAAATATATGAAATATATGAAATATATGAAATATATGAAATATATGAAATATATGAAATATATGAAATATATGAAATATATGAAATATATGAAATACATGAAATATATGAAATTCATGAAATATATGAAATATATGAAATATATGAAATATATGAAATATATGAAATATATGAAATATATGAAATATATGAAATATATGAAATATATGAAATATATGAAATATATGAAATATATGAAATATATGAAATATATGAAATATATGAAATATATGAAATATATGAAATATATGAAATATATGAAATATATGAAATATATGAAATATATGAAATATATGAAATATATGAAATACATGAAATATATGAAATTCATGAAATATATGAAATACATGATACACAAAATACATATGAAACAGATAAAATGCATAAAATGCATAAAATGCATAAAATGCATATAATGCATAAAATGCATATAATGCATAAAATGCATAAAATGCATAAAATGCATAAAATGGATAAAATGCATAAAATGTATAAAATGCATAAAATGCATAAAATGCACAAAATGCATAAAATGCATAAAATGCATAAAATGCATAAAATGCATAAAATGCATAAAATGCATAAAATGCATAAAATGCATAAAATGCGTAAATGCATAAAATGCATAAAATGCATAAAATGCATAAAATGCATAAAATGCATAAAATGCATAAAATGCATAAAATGCATAAAATGCATAAAATGCATGAAATGCATGAAATGCATGAAATACATGAAATGCGTGAAATGCGTGAAATGCGTGAAATGCGTGAAATGCGTGAAATGCGTGAAATGCGTGAAATGCGTGAAATGCGTGAAATGCGTGAAATGCATGAAATGCATGAAATGCCTGAAATGCATAATGAAATGCATGAAATGCATGAAATGCATAAAATGCATAAAATGCATAAAATGCATAAAATGCATGAAATGCATGAAATGCGTGAAATGCGTGAAATGCATGAAATGCATGAAATGCAATGAAATGCATGAAATGCATGAAATGCATGAAATGCATGAAATGCCTGAAATGCATGAAATGCATGAAATGGATAAAATGCATAAAATGCATAAAATGCATACAATGCATAAAATGCATAAAATGCCTAAAATGAATAAAATATATAAAATATATAGTGTATGTAAATTACAGCAAAGCGCTTTAGCCATCTTCGGTGCAATTATGTTTTTTAAAAAATTTATTCCAGCAAAGTAATTTACTAACAAGATGACATTTAAATTAATATCACATATAAAGGGACTAGACTATAAATTGATTTTGCCAATAGATATGGATTACATCTTGTCTGTTTCGTTGATGAAGTCGACGAAGTAGACAAAAGGTAAAGCAACCAATTTGAATATACCCATACAGTAATTTCAAAAACATTAGCTACATACAGAAATAATTTTGTTATACCCAATTATTCAGGGTTAGGAGTCGCATAATTTTCAATATACCAAAAGTAATATTACGCATATACAGCTTAATGACCCGAAGATGTGTATCTAGGACGACAAAAACTCTAAATAAATTTAACAAATTGAAATTTTTTGTGTGTCGTGGTGTATTGTATGTTTGTATAATAATCACGCGTAACATGGCCAAATCTAGTGGATGAAGTAGAATGTATTAAACATTTATTTACAATGCAGATAACATAAATCCGTTAAATGAGTATATAGCTCTATTGAAGGACGCAACTTTCAAAATTGGCAAGTTCGCGGCGATGATTGGTGAATAAGTCTGGAACACGTTAGCATATGCAAGAACCACTCTATATTTATTAGTTGGTACGTGTATGAGTAGCTTCTAAGGAATTTATTAGATAGATAATCAGCTATCTCGGTGATCTAAGTGCTCAGATATATTCCAAAAACATTACAAATCCTTAACCTCAATATTAGGGGATAGTGAGAGAATATAGTTGATTTTGTTAGTTGACTGAAGTTTTACAAAGGGAAAACAAAACGGTAAATGAGAGGAAACTTTAACTGATGTGATACGTGCTAAATTGACGTTAGTGATCAGACTAAAGTTTACTTCACCAAGTAAACACAACAGTAAATAAGGCACCAACTAGCGTTGAGTGGTTCGGTGAGGGGGGGCGGGCTATAAAAGTAAATACAAATCTTTTTAGGGGTGTACAAATTTTAACACATTTGATAACACCTTCCTGAAACGTTCTTTGAACTTTCTGTTTAATAAGAGCCATTGAACGCCAACCCACCTGATTTTAGTCTCGCTAGAAGTTAGCTGTTCTTACTGCATTTTGGAGATTCGTAAAGCTTTGCTTACACGTTTATTGCACCTTTCTATTAGTCTACATAAATAATAAAACAAAACTCCACATCTACTACACCTAACCTATATTAGCAAACATCATTATCACAATAAATCCGTTGACTTTCAGTGCAGGAAATTGTTGCAGCGAATAAAACTCCCCCTCTTGATGTGGAATAAATGTTCCTTGTAGGTCTATTTCGCGTTATTAACCCCGATACTCCTTTTTCCGCATTATAACTAGCGTTTGTACACTTGTTCATACACAGTTCTGACTTTTAATACAAGCAATCATTTACCCGCTTTGCAATCGCATTCCACACGGCGACAATTGCACGTTATTCGACTCGGTTAAAAATGCTCTTATGCGTTATGATATGATCTGATCCTTCTACTATTATCTGGGGGTTTTATAAGTTATAATGTTGTATGGGTCAAGTCTGCTTTCTTCGTTTTCAGGGTATGTGCGACTGTTTTAAAGTCTAGATCTAGGGTATTTCGATGTATAATAACGGTTATATATTGCTGCGTTATGAAGCGTACGGGTCAGATAGAAATAGAAAGAATATTTAACGTGCGGACCGCACTGATCACGATGATGAAACACCACACAATAAACATAGAAATACCAGGCCAACTACCAATGCGGAAAGAGAGGGATTCCAAGCAACACAAAAAATACATGGTTATCGATTTTCTATTTACAGTAAACATTAATAGAAAAGGAATTCGGTTTGCATCAACAAAAAAATAAATAAATAGTTGTACTATAAAGAACAAATTTTAGAAATTTACGTACGAAGTGCGCATTTTGTTTGACATTTAGTATTCATTAATAAAGGAAAGAAAAGGAAAATTACTGCTTATGCTTGCTCACAATACCAGAGTGTTAAAGTAAAAAAAAAATTATTTACAGTCGAACAAATTCTAATAATCATGTAGAGAAGTATTATGGGGCTCCAGCGACGCACGACAACAAAAGTAGGAAGAGAAGAGGTGCTCTTAATATATGGGAACACTAATACAACATACTTCCAAGTGGCAGGATATTATCATGTTCCCATTGCATCCAAGGATGTGAGTCAGCAAAGCGTCCTGGTGCTGGGGTCCACATGATGCGTCACCATGGTCGACAGATGTTGAGCGATGCGACACTCCCTGCAACAGCGGAACACATACCAGCGCAGTTGGTTCTACATAAGAAGAATAATCGGCCTACGACAACAATTTGGCCTCCAGCTAAGAGCTAGAAAGAGAGTCTTACTAGTATTAATAACTCAGGAGCACTTACCGATACACCCAAAATCTACACTTCTCATAAAGAAAAAAGTGCATCGCTCTTGGAGTTATAGAACGAGTAGTTTAGAAAAATACATATGAGGACGAACTGCAGAATCAAATTGAAAATTGTTTTAAATAACAAGAATTCGAGCTTTAATCCTCGCGTTATCAACATACCAAAAAGGAGATTAGAAAACTCGTCCCAACCTTTATCAAATAATACAATACACTATTTCAACGAGTCTTTCGGTCGTAGCAGTATAAGGATTAATTTTACGCTATAGTAATGTGTAGAAAGCTAACGTATACTCAAAACAAGGTGCCAACTAAAGAATTTATAGCGTAAACTCGTCGTTTTAGAGTAGATTGATTGAAATTGAAAATTATTTGCAAGCGTATTTATTATAAACAGGTAAAATATATAGGATGTTATTGCCGTATGGAAGAATTGAAATGGAATCGATGTGGTTTTTAATTCTTCGGCCGTAAATCAACGTAACAATGTGTTCTCACAGTTTCCATTTAATACCGACAGCGCCATTATTTGTTGGTCAGTACGCCTTAAATTTTATGCTGTTTTATGGGATTCGGCCTATTGTAGTAAATTACAATGATTTCGATTTTTTTAAACTCGTGTGAATGCTTTCGACTATTCTTTCTTGGTTGGTTATTTACCGGAAATCTAAATACATTTTTCTAATTTAATATGCAGAATATGAAGTGCCGGCCTTTATTGCTGGTTGTAAAAGAAAATATTAGGTGATTAACTATTGTCCTTTTTTGACATTATAATGAAAAAGCCATGTTATTTTCAAAGCACTCAAGTTTCTATAAAATTTTCAGGGTACTTTCGCAAATTAATAACTGTTTTTCTTTAACCTAATATTTACTCAAATAACGCCCTAGCGTTACAAATGTTGGTATGTTCTCAGCGAGTATCCATCTTAAATGGCAATATTACGTAACAGGCTGGAAATCGAAAGACAAACGCGATAATTTCAAACATTTCCTTTATCAAATTCTAATTTTTCCATAAATTTCTGGATCTTATAAAGCCATCTTTAAGATTTAACAACTCTAACATGCTTATTGCCCTTTTATCTGAAATTCCAATTGAATGGCTGTCAAGCCATATAATAAAAAGTAAACGGATTACTACAATGGTTTTCTATCATTATTTGCTACTTAGGCCAATAAATTCTGTCGTTGCCATAAGGCGGCGCAAAATGCTAATATAATTTGTAAAAATGAGCATAAAAACCGCTTCTATGAAAACTAACCTCTATTTCTTTTAATTTTGATGTACAACTTCGCATCTTTTATCAATTTACTATAATATAATCTAATCTTAATAATAATTCAGGTTTAAAACATTGTTTCTGTTTTTACACAGACAATTGAGTGTATTGTTTGTTGGGGATACAAAGTCCTTTGAATATTCCTGAATATTTTAGAGGCTTTCAGGATGAATGAAGATGATATCGCTTTGTCCTCGATAAGCATTTAAATTAAGATTATATTATGACCGTTCAAATCGACTGTTGAGTTCCCAAGCAGCAGTCTTTTATATTATAGTAAATTGCTGAATTATCTGCTCAATTAAAAATTTCTTTTGTATATTCTTATGGGTTTACAAATGTAAATTCAATGTAGATTTGAAAGTTATACACGGGAATTTTCCTAGCAAATTTTAGGTAAATTCTACGATTCGCATTGAATTTGAGATTCCTAAAACTATTTGCTTTTCTGTTAATACCAATCACAAGCACGTAGGGTTTAACAATTAAATAAATTTGAACATTTTATAGCAACAAGTTCTACCAAACTAACACGTGTAATTTGATTACAGCCCATAAAAAGTAGCTTATGGTGTTTGTGTAACTACATCTAGAATCCACTTTACTACTTATTACCTCGGAAAATTTTAAAATATTGCTTGAATCTAACACTTCGTAAATGCCTCTTGTCATTACAAGCCTTAGGACAAATTAATCTGGTAGTCATATTTCTAATTTATCTTTAAGTGTATTTCACGACAAACTTAACAAAAATACATGTGACCAAACTCTACGTGTCCTTTGCCATGTCTACTATGCCATGAACACTCATTAAACTCATTAACCTTTTAAGTTCTAGAATCTAAAGCAAACTACTGCATTTCCCATAAAAGCAAAGCTCGTCTGCAACAGTTTTGTAAAGAAAACCGCAAGAACCACATCCTTTGTGACATTTTGAACCTAAATTTTTTGTGATATAGTATTTAGTAAAAAGATTTCATGATATACCTTTTTGTGGTATGCTTCTAATAACAAATGATTAATAAATTTTATTTACAGTAGCCACTTTTAGGCAGGTACAATTATTTGCTCGTATCTTATTTGTTAGTGCTTAATACCTTGCTTACAGTTACAATGCGTTTTGTGAACCATTGCAGTATTTAAACTAATACATTAAGTGCATTTCCCACGAGAATAAAACATCAGGTACGAACTCGCTAGCACAGAAATGTACAAACGTTTTTGAGCTGAAGGCAATTATTGAAAGAGCACCGTATAAAGCGTTTTCAGTTTATTTTTTAAACAACCCGCTACAACTGTAAACACATTAACCACTGTAGATCGCTTACATAAACATTTAGCTCACACAGCTTGGTCAGAAAAACCGTTAATTAATTCTGGATCAGTGTAATCATATATATATATATATATATATATATATATATATATATATATATATATATATATATATTCTTATGCTGCACACCGCTTTTTATTTTATTATTTAATTTTATATATGATATGAAAATATTTACTTTTTATTTCGTGCTTTATCTACGTTTGGTTGGTATAGAAAACAAAAACTGTATTAATATGCCTCGACTATTAGAAACTCGCCTTCCCAGGGTATCCACCTACTTACCGTGGGTTCAATGGTAAGTAGATGTGCAATGCACCAACCAAACAGCACTACCTTTATTTTTGTACCTGTAATCTTTTACTTGTATATGCCGAAATTTTATAACAGATCCACGTAGCCTTGTGCTAAATAAATTAATATTACCAATTTTAAACTTTGACGTTCAAAACACATAGTACTCACCTGATATAAAACGTCGCTGTCGGCCTCTATGAAAACTGGCTTAAAAATCTCACTCGCCGTATGCGTCTTTACAATGCGTGGCACTATCGCTACGAATATTCTGCTGTCCAGATTCCAGGTTTCTTTATATTAATTTTGATATCCCCCAAATCTAAAATAAATATGACCAAATTTAGAATTTTGACTAATTTCAACTTTACTTCCCCTGCGCTAATTTTCCTGATGTTGAATCTTCTTTACTCGTACTAATCCTCCTGCTACTCCAATGCTTTCCTTTTTCAAATCTGCTCGTTCTAATTCAATACTTCCTTTTTCCTTTATCCGCTCGTTCCAAATCAATGCTTTCTTTTAATTACCACTCAATACCATCCTATCCATAATACTATATCCAAATCAATTCCAGTAATATCTCCGTCAGTCTCATAAAACCTATTCAATACCTTTCTGCCTTTAATCAACTCGTTCCAATATCCAACTATTTATTCCGCCTGTTCCACTGTCGCTCTAATCCACTCTTACACTTTTCACTCGTCGTTACTATTATTTATTTTTATTACTCTCGCTTATCTGTACTCTTCTTTGTATAAATTAAACTCTTAAACTTTTCAAAATCATTTATTAACTCTTTATAATATTCAAAACTTAGCGCAGTTTACAAAACACGTCTTACTACCAAAATATTTATAAATCGACTCTCTTTATTTATTTTTCCTAGGTGATTATTATAATTAAAATATGCCTACTCTTTAATACTTTTTTTACATTTTCCATCCAATAAAATCGTCCCAACAAGTTCGTGTCACTAATACCTTATAATCGTTCTTTTACACTTTCTTATTTTATATCTAAATGTTCAATCATTGGTCCCTAATACTGCATCACCCTTCAATCATATTTGACAATATTTTACATTTATAATTTTGATATTACAAATTTGTCCAAAGGTTGATTCTACTAAAAATAAGTGCCGAAATGTTTCACATATAAACCTGGATCTGTGTGGTTAATAGTGGAGTTTCTACAGACGCATCCGGTTTTTCGACTAGCAAATGTACATTCTATGGCTCATTAATATACAACTCAGTGTAAATCCTTGAATACTGTGCTTTCTCACGTCATCAAGTCATTTGTTTTACGTCTAGGCACTTATACTTTGACTAATTATACTCCAAATACTTTAACATTTGTAAAGTACGGTAAACATAAAATTTTCAGTTACGGGATCTGATATTTGGCTTTATTTGGCATACACTACTTTCAACAAACTAACCTTTATACCCTTTTTCTTACTGACACTTCATATATATATATATATATATATATATATATATATATATTGCTGTGATAAGGAGTTGTTTAAGGGTGTATTGTATATCAAGGGTCGTGCAGAAACCATAAATTACGATAAAAAGCAGAAAATTGCATTTATTTAGTAGAAAATTTAATAATTCTTATATTATGTAAATAGTAAGCGTTTAACACCCTGTCTATAGAGCATTATTAGTCTTAGGCGACGCAGATAAACACATCTTATAACAATAGGACGCATATTTACCATAGAAATAGGTAATTCATACTGTGACGTGTGCGTTG